>JAOTQR010000092.1:22121852-22138481 GCA_025774065.1 Solanum ossicruentum | reverse complement strand
GCGGTAAGGTCTGCGTACGATCTACCCTCCCCATACCCCACTTGTGGGATACTACTGGGTATGTTGTTGTTGTTGTTCATAGTAAATATAAATTTAAAATAATTAACTACTCTATTGATCCCAAAAGATAATACTCGTAATTAACTACTCTATAATCAGTGTGGGATCTTTCCTCAATTCCACCATTCAAAAGGGAAAAAGAAAAACAAAAGAGCGCGAAAACCCTAGCTTACAGTCTCTAGAGCTCCGGCATGTCAAATCCACCGGAATCTCCCTCAGAACATAACGCAGAAGCACCGGAAGAAGAATTTCAGAGCAATACTCATCACCCTCCTGCTCCTTCCGATGAGGTAATCCATGAAAATGTATTCATCACCCCAGAAATATACCAGTTCCTGTTGATCCCCGTTTCTTTGAATAGCCTGAGCTGTGAATTGATTAGGGTTCTATTGGTCAATATTCAGTGGGATACTTACGTTGGTTGAAATTTATACATTATGTAAGAGATGCTGGTCGAGATGATGTCATCCACGTAGTAAATTCCTGCTAACTCCATAAAGGAAAGTTGATATATCGCGAGGAAAAATGATTACACTTTTACTGGATTGACAAAGGACTTGTTTTCTTCATCTATAATTTAACACTTCCTCTGTTTCATATTTTAATAAACTAAGACTGTTAATGATACTTTGAAATTTTAAATTTGATTACTACTAGTTTATTTAGTTATTTATGAGAGAAAAAAGTTATCAGGCTCTCTAG
Organism: Solanum ossicruentum; assembly: GCA_025774065.1. NCBI lineage: Eukaryota > Viridiplantae > Streptophyta > Magnoliopsida > Solanales > Solanaceae > Solanum > Solanum ossicruentum. The sequence goes on along the minus strand of JAOTQR010000092.1, from coordinate 22,137,719 downwards.
ATTACTAAAATGGACAAGTAGAGTGAAACATTGATTTACTAAAATGGACTAGTAGAGTGAAACATTATCCGTGGTATAGGGGTCAAGTGGAATGAAATAGAGGAAGTAATTCATTCATCCCATTTTATATGACCTACACAAACTAATATTTTAATTTGATTTATATGTTATACTAGTTATGCTGAAAACAAGAGTATTAAAGTAATTTTTGAAAGGTTATTTCGATAGATCAAAGTTTCATAAGGTGGACTTTTTAAATGTGAAAGTTTCATAGATATGGAATTGTGATGAATATTTTGAGATGTTCCAAAATGGAAAGGGTTTAATTCATCAATATTAGTCTATGTTTTACCAATTTTGACTCATATTATCGTGATTAGACCTTTATTAGACCTTTGACCCCTAATGCTAATAAACTTTTCAAAGATAGAGACTTCTGGACTGACAAGAATCATCTGCATTAGTGTAATGATAAAGGAAAACTGCACAAAGTCAATGTTTCATCTTTGTTACTTGCACTACTGGGGCAACAACAAAGAACTATGTGGTTAAGTGAAAAGTTTGCAGTTGGTAGAATCAGCTAAAAGTTTGCAACTATATCTCCAAAATTGGCCTCTTCTATACATTATTGGAATCCAGGAATATCTGGTAGGTTGTAAGAACCTCCCAACACAGAGGCTCTAAGTGTAATCCATCTGAAAATCTTTCTTTCTTGTGTTCTTATTTTTTCTTTATATTCTTCGTCAGAAACTTTCTACTTCTTGCTCAAAAAGTTTTGATAGATTAAGCCTGCATTTGTTTTTTAGATTTTTTTTATTTGTTTGTCTTCTTCTCTCAAAGCATTATGTTTTATTTTGCAGCTATTTGATTTAACAACTACAGTTGATCCTAGTTATATAATATCTTTGATCCGGAAACTCCTACCAGAAAATGTGGAGCATGGAGAGAGATGCAAGATAACCACATCTTCTCCACCTGAGAATGAAGGAGACCAAAAATGGTCTAGTGATGAGTCTGAAAATCTGAAGAATCTTGAAACTTTTGTCAAACAGTCAGTAGATGACAAGTTCAATTGTCAAAATGAGCTTGAGGATGTGGCTGTAAGAGAAGAGGCTTGGGAAGAGTTTGGCTGCATTTTATGGGATCTAGCAGCTAATAAAAGTCATGCTGAATTCATGGTATTTAGAACTACTAGCATCTTGATCTTCTTCGGTTGGCTGGTGGAAGAGTGGGTTATTGCACCCATTCTATTCTGTTTTTATTATTTACCTTGGAATTAAAGAAGAAGTTTTCTATTCACTGTTTATAGTTATGATAAGAATTTTTTATACAATCAGGAGCATTTTGATGGTTCTGCAAAAGAGGCCTTCCTATTTCTTAGTTGAAGAAGTACTTATTTCTGATGAAACTTAGGCTTAGGCATAAACACTGGAATTCTTATGTCATTGAGAATATTTTCAAGAAAGAAGAGGAGGTTCTAGGTGTACCCTGCTGTATATACAAATTAGAGAAGAGCTTCCAACAGCCTAGGAAAGAAACTTCCCATTTGGAAGATCAAAGCTCTATAAACCTGTCCAAAGAAGAAAGGATCTGGGGTCAGGGGGGTTGAATTTTCTTGCTGGGAGGATAGCCTTCCATATGCACGTGTTCACTACTCAACTCTTTAGAGCAATGATTAAATTCTATGCGCAGGTTGAAAACTTTGCTCTTGAAGTGCTTTTGGCGACTCTGATGGTCTCAAAATCTGCACGTATTACTGTAAGTCTTCCTTTATTCTTCTGTTGGATCCTCCTCCTTTTTGGAGGTTTACTTCATTATATTTATGTATTCTGATGGCAACATAGTGCTCAACTTGGCGATGGTTTGATGAAGTCATTACATGTAACCAGGAAATTAACCTTGGTATTATTGGGAACCTAGCTTGCCATGATGTCTCACGGAAAAAAATCACTTCTACGAATGGTCTGATTGGAGCAGTATCGCAACAATTGTTTCTGGATGACACAGCATGTCTCTGTGAAGCATGCCGGTACACTAGTATTTTATGACAGAATTTAGTAACTAATTCTGCCCTGATATTTTTTATCTTGTTGCTAATATCAGTTACTTTACTGAGGGGATATAATTTAGCCCACATTATTTTTTCTTCAACCTTCTTTGGATTTTGGTACTGTTGGGGGGATTGGGGTGGGGTGGGGGGCATAAATGGTAATGATATTTGTATTTTACACTGCTATCATGGAGAATAACATTCATATGTTTGTTACTGTTAATCTGGAACTATTGTCATGTTTGTTAGCATTAATCTGGAATCATTGTTCTTATTATATGATCCCAATTCAGTAAAGTAATGCATGGGAGTTGGTTTTTTTTTTTGAGAACAGGTGATAAGATGCATCATAGTTTCCTGTAACCTTAGCTTTGTCTTGATCAAATTTTCGTATGTTGGCATTGCCTACAGGCTGATGACTTTAATTCTGCCAAGTGACGAAGGAGTTCTTTTGGCAGAAGCACTGCAACCTGAACCGATTTTATGTCGTATTTTATGGATTGTAGAGAACACTTTGAACATCCAGCTTCTTGAGAAGGTAGCAATGACTGGCTTCAATTTCCCCTGTAGTTTTTCGTTTCAGTATTGTCTCTCTAACTTGCTGCTGACTTTCTTGAATCTTTGCAATTTAAAAAGTGGTATATTTGTTCCTTATTGGATGTGCATATGGCGTTTGTTTGTATTTATCTCTGACTTTCACCCTAAAAGAAACAACATACCCAGTGGAGGGATAAATGTCTCCTTCCAAAGACAGACTTGCTACTGGTGGATGCTAAAGGTGCATACTCACTGTTATTGTGGTGACCATCATCATTTTTCCTTGATCACTGATTCATAGATAACGCACTTCCAAATACTTCTAGCAATAACTTCTCTAGGAGTTGTAAAAGGGTTGATTTTCTGTGTGTAATGTAAGGATTATTTTATTGTTACCAGCACAAGAACTATCTTTGAATCTTGTGCAATTCAAGGATGGTACAATGATGGTATCTGGAAAGAGTATCTGTCTGATGTATAAAGTCATTAAGTTCCTAATCTAGTAGTTTTATTGGAAACATCTGATTCTAACTTTTGTCCTTCTTAAATATTCTTTTATTATTCTGTTTAATGGTCTTTGTGCTGCTTTCTATTCTGTCACCTCTCAGAATTTGCATTTGATGTAACTTTTTTCTTGTCTACAGAGCATTAGTCTTCTCTTAGCAATAGCAGAAAGCAAGCAGGATGTGGTTGCAATACTGCTACCGCCACTGATAAGATTAGGTCTCCCTCGGATTCTGGTTGATCTCCTATTTGTCGAGATAACCAAGTTAACTGAAGAAAGATCGCCTGAAAGGTCTGGTCCTTTCTTATCTTGGGCTGGCCTTTTCAAGGAGCAGCCTTTCAATTTATGATTTTATTCTCCCTTCACTGTTAATATGATTGCTGATTATTGCGCACAATTCTTCTGGACTTTATTCCTTGTCTTGTTATTGTTCTCTTTAATATTTTCCATGTTAAACATTATTTGTATTGTGTACAGTGAATAGATTTTCTACTTTTTGGAGTTCACATTACAATGTTTCTCCATGCGAAAATTTTGAATTATACAACATAGAAACAGATTGCAGTTCATCATTTTTGCAGTCATCCTCCTTCCCCCTTCATGCTCTAATGTCCATGCATGACACTTCCCTTTTGTGGTGAACCTCTGTGGTTGCAGTTCACTGATCAACTGATATAGTGGTTATGTGCTACATCAGGTATTCTATTCTAGATTCGATTCTTCAAACTGTTGAAGCGCTTTCTGCCATTGATGATTATTCACAAGAAATCTGCTCAAACAAGGAACTCTTCCAACTACTTGTTCAATTGATCAAGCATCCAGATAAAGCTGAGGTATGCTGTTAACAGTTTGCAGAACCTTCTCATTTTATCAGTTCATATTTCAAATTCAGCTAAAGATCAGTGAAACACACTTTCCCTTATTATGTATCTATCAAACAACTTGAGAGCAAATGTGGAAGTAAACAATACAATAGGTGCATAGAACTTTATCCCAAAAAAAAAAAGAAGAATAGGTAGTGCATATTTGGGTTCTTAAGCAGAGCTATTTCCTAATATATGCATTGCCTGCAGTTTGCCAATTCTTGTGTTACTGCTTCAGTTTTGACAGCAAATATTCTGACTGATGCAACTGATCTGGCGTTAGAGATATCACAGGGTGAGAGTTCATAACTACACCAACATATGCTAGCCTGATTTGTCCTGGGTTTATGTCGATTCATCGAATCAGTAATGAAACTTGGATCTTTTCAGACACACTATTCTTACAGGGTCTACTTGGTGTGTTTCCTTTTGCTTCTGATGATACTGAAGCACGGAGTGCAATTTGGAGCATTCTTGCAAGGTTATTGGTGCGAATTCAAAAATCTGATCCGTCAAATCTGCACCAGCATGTTTCAGTTCTCACAAGCAAGTCAGAGGTTGTTGAGGATGAACTTCTTAACTACAATGCTGATGATTCCAGCGAAGACCCTGGAAGTTCCACCAAATTAACAGCAAGAACAATTGCTGTATCCTTCTTCATATATATTCATAAGTATTTTTCTTTTTTGGAGATAAAAGAATTTTCCTCACTAGCTTCCACGTTTCTTTTTCTAAAACTGATGTAACCTTCTGGTATTGTTGGAATGGAATGCGCCTGAGTTGAGTGCACCGGATATGCAGGATTCCCATAGGGGACAGCCGGACACCAACTTGTTCGGGATTGGGTCATAACTGATTGATTAATTTATGTCACCTTCCGAATTCGCTGTTTTCTTTCATTGTTGAATAGCTAAATGGAATTGTTGAAATTTTAAGTCAATGGAGAACCCTTGAGGGTCACATGAAGCGAACTCTTTCTATGGACGGATGCTATGTGAATGAAGGAGATGTTGATAAAATGTTGCACTACTGTTGCAAATATACCAAGTAAGATTTTTTCTATTTTTCTCTGGCTACCATCCTATATGGAATCCGAGTGTGCTTGAGAATTCTTATCCTGTTTGATGATTTGACTGTATTTTGTTTCAGCTCCATCTATTGTTCCACTTACTGTTTCATAAATGAATTAGAGTTTATCTTTGCCCTTTATCTTGTTTTTCATGGTTGTTAGGTTTCTACTGTATATGAGAAGAAAAAAATTGTTTGCTAAGCTGCTAGTCCAATCCTCATTTTGAAATAGATGAGACAGGTATACTGCAGGAGGAGAACTCATGAATGATCCAACTACTAACAAATCTTAACACGATGAAGTAAGATGCATGCTCATCTATCATTTATCTGGGGAATCTAGGGATACGTTCAGCAAAAAGGGAAGATATTTCTCTGAAAGGATCCGTGGAGAATGTGTGGTTTGGTTGATGTTGTAGAAGTGGCGTAATATACAAGTGTTGGCTTGAGTTAGCATCCTGAGAAGCCCTTCTTCACTCGTACTGGCGCTAATTGATTGGATGAGCCTTTGCCTGGCTTGGTGTTTAGGTATCTGGCCTCTAGCGTCTCGGTAGTTATCAGTCCTATGTGAGACATAATTACAAAAGAATAAGTTTCATATATGATTCAAGAAAATTAATTATAGTAATCATGTAAATCATAGTTTCGAATTACCCTACAATTTATCAATGAAATGATTTTTCTCCGAGGAAATGGAGCTTCTGGAAAACCGACACTCCTGGCAAGTTTCTGCTCTCCAAAGGGTGTTTGATTCCCATTATACACAACATGAAAATAGATTGATTCAATGAGATAGCTTTATGCACATTAAAATTTAAAATTTGTTATCTATTTTCAAGGAAAAAGTCTTTTATTCTTTTAACAACTTATCATTGAATTAACGATTCATTTTCAAGTTTTCACCTCTAGCCTGAAAAAACACACAGTAAAGCCAAGCCTGACATGTCTAATGAATTAATATTTCCTTTGTCTAATTTTCTAAAATAACTTATTTTTCTAGTCATCCAGTGAGTGCTTAGAATCTTAGTATTAAATGGTTTAATAACCACACCACATTAACCCTTGATATGCATTATACATCTACCAGGCATTATGCATATATAATAAGTTATCAATATCCAAATGAATAATTAATCAAGTCTTAACATTTTAATTATATGTGAGGATTTGTGTACATTTGGACAATTAGTTTAGTTCATAGGTAGGGTCATGATCTATACATGTATAGTTTAGTAAATTTAGTGCAAATATTACAGAAGGCACACATACTAGCAAGCCCTTAAGGAAACCATCAAAATATCAGATTAAAATAGCTGGCTCATTTTCCTAACTTATTAATCCAATGGTCATTTTCAAGTTTCAGGGAAAAGGGTAAAATACCCTCTATATTCCACAAGTCTATGTGAAACTTTTTAATTTATACTTGATGACAAATTCTAGCTATTAATTCATACGTTCCATTAACATAGTGTCTCATATATGCCATTGACCATAATAGAGCTCCAAATTGAATTGTAATGAAAGTTAACTTAAAACCATAATAAAAAATAAAGGGGTAAATTTGGACAGTTTTCCAAAGTATTTTGACACCTAAAGTTAGTTTGTGTAACTCCATTAACATCATAGACAAATACAAGACGATTTGTTGATGAAAAAAGAATTGTATCCTAGATGGTTTCAAGGCATAACCAAAGTTAAATTTTCAAATATTTTTTTTCATACAACAGAAAAGTAAATTTGGATCTATTCTGGGTCCAAATTTTTTTCATGCAAAATGCAATCGGAATCACATTTGTAATGATGGGTCTACTCTATATACAGTAACGCAGTGCAGACGCACAAGCACAAAACACACACTTCTACCTTTCTCACTTTGCATGTGATCTCTCTCTCTACAACTATATATACACAAAACCTTCTAGCTTCAAATTCTCTGCAAATTCAGTGCTGAAATCTCCTTCTTCACGACGTCAATATGTTCTACTCTCATCAGCTTCTTGCTCGCAAAGCTCCGCTCGGCCAAATATGGTGAAAATTATAGATTGCTACTTGTCATATCGTTTTTTCCTTTCTAAATTCGTTAAGTTCATATTCATACGCTACATTTTTGGAGTTTCTGTGTTCCTTTGGAATTGTCACCGTGAGTTTCTGTGTTTTTACTTGTACATGCTGTAAATCCTGGGCTAGATTTTTATTTCCTTCTTTGGTTGCTGTCTAATGATATTCAGTAGTTCCTTCACATGATTTCTCGTAATTTGAAGTTCCAGATGAGTTATAAGTTAGGTTTTCACAGTTCAAATTGGATTTGTTTCTGTTCGGAAATGCTTAAATTCATATTGTTTATGAAGGTATTGATCCAGTTTCTTGCTCGTACAGCTTAGGTCCAGATATGGTGATACCTTTTAACTACTGCTATTTCGATTTTTCCCTTCAAAATTACTTAAATTATTTGCATAAGCTAACATTATTTGAGTTTCTGCGTTTTTACTTGCATATATTGTTAATTCTGTAGTGGATCTTCTTTTCCTTTTCTGCTTTCTGTATGATGATGTTTAGAATTCTCTGAAGCTCATTCACTGCTATTTCGTTTACGAAGTTGAACTTCGAGTTATATATTTAGTAGTCACAGTTCAGTTGGATCTGACTTTATTCTAAAAATGCTTAAATTCAAATTGTTTATGAATGTAATGATCCAGCTTCTCCTAAAGCTCCGTTCAGGTATGGGGATTTTTTTAATTACGACTTCTATTTTTATTTTCTATTCTAAATTCGTTTAATACAAATTGATGAGCTACATGTTTTGAGTTTCTGTGTTTTTAACTTTCGTATATCGCAATTCCTGGAGTGGATCTTCTTTTCGTCTTTTGCTTTCTGTATTTGTTGAAGCTCCTTATCGGATTTTTCGTATGTGTTCAGATTTCGCATTTCAATTTGGCAACGAAGAATGTTTGAACTGAAATTGTTTCTCTTTGCTGTGAAGGATGGCGGTCACTCTGCACTAGAAACTCAATCGGAAAAAGCTAAGCAAACTCAATATTATTGACATCTGGTAACGCGTTTTCTTCCATTACTGTGTTGCACTGCACTTTATTCGTCGATGAGTAATCATCTTCTGCAATTTTTTGTCACAGTGAACAAATCTTAAATCCATCGGTCCCGATGGCTCTGAGGCTCTCTGGAATTCTAATGGGTATGCTTCAAAAACCAATGATGGTTAGCAATTTTGTTGCTTCTTCCATTTAGATATCTAAGCATCAGTTTTATCTCAGATGGAGTAGTCATTGTTTATGAACGCAAAGTAAAACTCCTCTACGGTATGAGTTGCCATAACTTCTTCAACATTTCTATTTGAATTTCACCTCAATTTCTTCGAATTTTACACCTAATTCCCTTTCCTCATTTCTTCAACCTTTTTATTATTTGTTTTTTCTATAATGCAGAGGATATGACTCGTCTCATGGTAGTAACATTGGTTTTCGATCCCTATCAACTTAATCTCTTTCTTTACTCTGTATTCATTAAATTCAGCATTTCTTTGTCCTTTAATTGGTGATGATTACATAATGTAAGATTTGGTATTTCAGGTGCAAATAAATGAAGCTTGGAAGGTCAAAACAGCTACTGATCCTGCATTACTTCCCAAGGGTAAATCACAAGCCAAGTGAGTAACTTATCTCCACCTTGACGTCACAGTATTTTGCCAAGAAGCAGAGATTGTAATGGCAAATTTTAGCAACTAACAGTTTCATTTCCCTCGATAGTGCGTCAGTAAATTAACAACTAAAGTATGAACCACCACCAATTAGTTGAATTATTAACTCAATTTATTATGTTTAGTTTCACTTAATGTTTGGGTAAGTTTCATCAATGGATAATTCAAGGCCAGCTTATTGAGTCCTTTATACTAAAGAATTTGGTACTTAAAACAGCTAGGTTACTGATGAATTGGTTGCAAAAATTAGTCTGATTCCTCTTCTTGTTATTCTTAAGGTTGAGACTTAGCTTTTCATCCGCCATCTCAATTCCTGTAGGTATGCAGCTGTTACTCTGCCAGAGAATCAGGAGCAAGAACTCCCTGAGATTGAACAGACATTACGAAATCCAGACACTGTAACAATGATGGATTTCGAACAAACCTCCTATTTCGCAATGGGACATTATGGAAAGGACTCTCACCCCCTCGATCCATGGAATAACTTCAAAAGCGGAAACAACAATTTTTTTTTTCAAATAGAACGTAGAGTAACAGTTTCTTTTTCCATCTGGCCATCTGTGAGAATATAGACGTCACACACATACTGAAGTAATTTCTCTCTTTAGTGGACTTGTTTAGTAGAAAAAATAAAAGCAAGACTTTGCATTAAACATGCAAGTCTTTCTTCAGTAGTTGACGTTTAAAGTAATATAATATCGGCTCAGCTTTTGTAGTTCGCAGCAAAACATAAATTTTAACTTTTTAATAAGTGATGCCCCAGAGAACGTTGTTAAGGCCAATGTAATCCAAAAGAGAAACTTGCTAAAGTTGTGATACTATGATCAACACCCCTCGGACCTAAACAACTCAAGACGACCCGGTTTTATTCAACTTGGCTGAAGAAATTGAGAATTAGATTACATAAGTCAAAAATGTTACTCCTTGGGGTTAGAAACATCACCACCGTTTTGGGGCTGTGTCAAGTCATTTGTCATCAAAGATGGATCAAGTTTGTCTCTCGAGTCGTGTTCTACAGTGATAATTAACAACATTGGTGTGCTCATCTTAAATCCCGACATCTTTTGAACTCCTTCCTCTGACCCTTTGTTCTTCATCCATGTATCAAAACAATTTTGATGTCATAGCTGAATATTTATCTGTTCGGACATTTCCATGATACCAGAATACACTCTATCACCACCTAAGTCTGTACCTGAGGCACCAGCAGCAACTTGTAGAACGTCTTCTATCAAGGCGAAGTTTCCCAGAATGTCAACATGGGCACCACTCTCTGTGCCTCTCCCTTCTAGCAGACTAGCTGGTGGCTTGTGCTGGTATTCTCTTATGTAAGTAGCAACGCCTGAGGGGTTGAAACGTGTCTTGCCTCGCCATCCTTTTGCGCACATGAAACCAGAGCTCACGACTGGTACACTCTCATCGCCATCGACAAAGTATACTCCTCCACTCAAGCAACCATTATCACTTCCATCTGCAGAGATATCAATTTGAAGAGGAATGCTCTTGCATCTGTCAGAAGGTGATATCTTGTAGACATAAGATCTTTCAGTGGGAATTCCCACTCCATATGAACAGAAAATTTCCATATCCGGAGCATCTGGCAAGCTGAAAAATAATGCTGACTATTAACATACTAAGAAACACAAGGGACCTAAATGCAGCACGCTTCCTCATTAGCACATGATTGACTTATCACACTTGGATTAAGTAAAGTCAAGAAGGTGCATTTGACCGAAAAATAGGAAGTGGGATAGTAGATTCTCTACTTGTTCCTTACATGGTTTCTAGTGGATTTGACCAGTACTTATAATGACTATACTTTGGGTCTTCTAAGTTATCTGCTAATCCATGGGAGAAGTGTGCCTCAGCGCGCTGCATCGTCTTTGGTGCTACAAACCTGAGAAGATCTATCAGTGTTCTTGCCGTGTATGCTTTATTTTCGGTCACTCTCTTGATGCTCTCCCGACTCAACCCATCATATTCTGTCAACAACTCTTCACATGATGTACTGGAAATAGGCGCGCTTTCATACATGATTTCCTGTTTAAAACCACTCATTCCATTGTTAATCACATTTAAAGGGATAAGAGGTATGTTCAGTCGAAGTGTTCTGTTCAAATGTGAATCTAAGATAAAAAGGTGGAACTCGGGTTTTACCTTTGGATCTATTAAAGAGAGTTGGGATGAAGGTATCTCGGATGCTACCTTCCCAAATGATACTAATCTTCCATATTTTGCCAGTTTTTTTACCTGGATACTCCTCCAAGTGCTGGTATCATTTTTATTGTTCTCCTTTGAAGAGAAATGCAGGTATTGTGTCTTTGCTGAACGACAGACATTTTCTTCTTCCGGGGACCTATTCAGATCACCCCAGACTGTCTCTCCTCCTTTTGGTAGCAATGAAATGATGGAGTCCCATGTTCGAAATACCCTCATAACATGTTGAAAGGTTTGAAAACCAAAGGTCTCCACCAAATCTAACAGACCAGGAGCCATGGATCTGTACAAGTACACGTGATCACAGCCTTAATTATAAACCCAAGTATAGTGACAGTAATCCAGAATCTTAAGTACTGAAGAATGTACGTCTCTCAAACAGCTAGCTAAAACATATAGCATTATACAAACGTCTCTATATGCAGAATTACTTCTCTGAGATCTATAGATGACAATTGTCATATCAAAATCAAATAACCAGTGATAGATCAACCTATATACAGAAAACAAAGAGCAAAGGAGTTTATTTTTGTCAAATTCTCATTTATATGATTACGACGCTAAAATAGACCATGAAAAGGACACTTCTTGACAGATTAAAACGATGTCTTAACTAGAAAATGGAAATCCTCTAGGTAGATCTTTCTGTTAAGAATTAACTAAAAATATAAGTTACGATAATGCTGGATGAATTACATTACAAACCTGATAAACGTAACATCTTTTCCCTCAGCAGACAATATATTAGCAACAGCTTTTGGAACTCCAAGAAATGATGGACTGATATTCATGATTGCTTTGATGTGCTTGGCACACCAACCTGTGCCACCACCCCCTCCAACAGGGGGAGGTGCTTCAACCCATTTAAGGAAGTGGAGAAAATAGTTGACGCCCATCGAGTGAGGCACTACCACCACTTTCTTGTAACCATTTGTAACATACAAAAGCTCAATTTTTCTCTTCAGCCTGCTCAAAGATTGGTCTCTGATCTGCTTGTTTCCAAATTAAAAAATATACATATCAGAATTACCTCAAGAAGGACAACCACCTCAAGAAACCTCAAATTTCTCGGATTTTTTTTCCACTAAATGAACTAAGATATCGACATGTGTTTTAAAGATATTTGCAATTACTACTGTAAATAGAGCGACAGAGACAGCGAGGATTCATATAGCCTACTCCAACTTGCTTGAGCTTTAAACGAAGAAAATAATTTAATACCTCTGTATTTTGGAAAGACAGCCTCCAGTCATAAGAAGCCATGTACATATTCTTCTGTTCATAGCCAATCTTCGCCAGATTTTCAATAAGATTAGCCCATACAAAATAACCTGGAGCAAAATAATCAGCTGCTACTAATCCTGTAACTGCACGCACTCGAATCCCCGGTGGATCAAGCCCTGTTTCGTTATCCAGAGAAAGGTGCTCCAACCAACATAGTGGCCTAATTCAATTGCAGAAAGTAATTTTTCAATTGGATTTAACTCTCAACAAAATCTAAGCTTTCTGATTGAACCAAAGGTAATTCCCTTTCGGAAAGGGTTAATTTCATGAATGACAACTGAACCTTACCATTATGGCTGGTAAAATACAACTACATAATGTGACAAAACATAACTTTGTAACTTCAGTGTTATACTAATAGATGAAGTTCCGCCATGCTGAAGTCCAACTACGAACTTTTTAATTTGAAACAACTTAAATATATGCCATGGAAGCTGAAAGTACAGTGACCGTTGACACCATTCCTTACCTCCAATGGATCCTCGGGTTTAGATCGTACTCATTATTGTTGCTTCATCCCTCCTCCTTTATTATGTAGGATATTTTGCTTCTCGAGATTCAAATTGATTAATTTTCAAAGCTAAATTGAATTAGATCAACTTAATATTATACAGAAAATCCTATATGAAAAGTACCATAAATTCTTGTGTCAATAGAATAAACAACAACAACATACCCAGTATAATTCCACAAGTGAAGTCTGAGATTAGAGGGTAAAATGTATGCAAACTTTACCACTATCTCATAGAGATAGAGAGAGGTTATTTCCTGAATCCACCGGCTCAAGAATCAAGCCCATGAACAGACTCGTGTCAATAGAATGATTGTCAAATTTTACATCCAAAAAATGAAAAAGCCACATAAATTTGAGTATAATTTTACTGCTGAAGTTCACTGATCATACGCGAAATTAAGGGAGTCTACAAAGACAAACCTCTTGAATATTTCAGCAAAGCTACCACCCCAAAGTCTCTTACGAAATAAGCCATGAGAGCAAGGCTTGCCTTCCCAGAGTTCAAGACCACCAGTTACAATCCCAGAGACCAAAACAACAGGGTGATGAGCATTTAACCCTTCATTTTTCAGCCTAGTCCCAGGTGATTCAGGGACTTTAAGACCTGGCAAAACAGCAGGCAAAAAATTGCATAGAAACAAAAGTATCCACCAAGTTATGCACAAGAATCCAATTATCCAACAACAGTTATCTATACACCTCCATTCCTTAGGCTCCCTGCTGGTTTTCTTCCGTTTTGGCTTTTCATAAGCAGAAACAGCATTTTCTTGTTTCTTGTCAAATGATTGAGTACCCACAACTGGGTCAAGAAAACAGAGTTTTTGAAGAATTGAACCCAAGACTCTAACTTTACAATCTATATAGTTACAAATAGCACTCAAATTGACCTGAAAAAGATTAGTAAGCTCTGTTTTCAAGAATTGGAAAAACCCCATCAATCAATTGAGAATGTGGGATTGACAGTTGTACAAAATTGGAAACTAATGAAACCCCATAAGAGGAAAGAAGGATCAAGAGAAGTGATCATGGTGATGAGTTAGTATACTTCAAATATAATCAGCACTGATTACACGTGGTGATAGGTGAAGGCAAGTGGCCGAAGAGAAAATTTAGCTTTTTCTTTGAGCAAGCTGTACTGACATTTTCTTGTGTGCTAAAATCGATACTTCTCTACAAAGACACATGTCTTGCCTTTCTATTGCATGCAAAAACTTACATCTCTCAAATCTCAATTGTCAACACGATTCATAATTTAAATTAATCATGTAATATCAAATCTTACCATAGGGAGAAAAAATTTAGGGAAAACAGTCCTTGTTTTAATTATCTATGTTATTATGAAATAAAATTACGATTTTAATAACTTTCTCTCATTTATTTTTTAAGAAAAAATATAATCAAGATTGATGTATGGTATGAATAATGTGTTAATATAATTATGGCATATAACAGAGGACTAAACACGATCCATGATAGAATCATATATCAATCAAGTTTTAATTGTTTATATAATATTTGTTTCTTTTAAAAAAAACTCAGATAATGATGAAAATATATAATATTAATATACTAATCAAATAATATAAAAAATTAAATTAAATTTCATATAATACCGTATAATGATATCATATTGATGAAATATCATAGAGTAGTCATGTTAATATCATGCGAAACAAGAAAAGAGAAAATGGAATGAATGAATAAATAATTTGAGTTGAATTCATTTTTGATAAATAATTTTATAATTCAGTCCATTTTGTATAGTTTTCTCTTTTGTATCATGTTAGTTATTTAGGGGTCATTTGATATAGTATATTAATAATGCATAGTTTAGTTATGTTTGCATTAGTTATACATAAAATATTTTTATTCATTGTCAGATTTGATGCTTTAAAATAACATGTATTACATTAAATTAATTTATTTACAAATATATCATCCACAATTATGGTGAAAAGATGTGAAAAATATTTTGAGGAATAATTGAATTTTTAATTATGCTAATGCATGCACTAAAATCATTGTATTACTAATACTTAGAAATCTATGATACTAATAATGAATGTCTTGATACACAATAGAGTACTCTCCCTATTTCAAAATAATTGAACTATTAGACTATATTACACATATTTAAAAAAAAATAAAAACAAAATTTAATTATATTTTTTCATTTTTATCCTTTTCAAACTTCAAACACGTATTAAATGTAGTATTTATCTCTAATATAAAATTCAATGTTAGAAACTCAATAATAAAAGACAAAATTGAAAAATATTTTCAACATATGCCTTAAAATTGAATAGTGTAATTATTTTAAAATAAAAAAAATATATAACTAATTATGAAAAAGTATATCAACGACTATTATATACATTATATTTGACAATGCACTGTACAAACGATTCGGTAGTTTGTGCAAGCTTACTAATGTAACCCATTTATTTATTTAACATGAAATTTAACGAAATGATATAAAAATTGATATTATTTCGTATTTTGCCACTCATCACTCGAAAATAATTCAAGTTCCCTCTGTCCAACTTAGTTGGATTAAGAAGTAATAAATGATGAAATAATTTTATCAAATTATCCTTTGAATATAATAAATATAATGTCTTGAAAAATATAATAGGAAAATGAATATATAATTAATGATAAGAATAAATTAGGAACTGAATGTAGAATTGTCTATTGATTTCATAAAGTAGATAAGTATTGTTGGACATCTCAAAATAGTATAAAAACAAATAAAATTGAACGAAAGGAGTATAATTTAGAGGTCGTTTGATTTACGCAAAGTACAAGATGAAGATTGCAATGCAGATGTAAGTATACCTGACTATCGAGTCGGGTCAAGTCGGCACCAATCTGATTTATCTGATCGATCTAATCGGAATAGTGGTGGGCCTTATGTATTTGAATGTTCTATCCTCTTTTTAATATATTCCTGTCTTCTTTGAGATATTACTCTCTTATATATCTTCAAAATTCGTAATTTTTTAAAAAAAATTATGATGTGAATAATTTTTATAGATTATGTTGACACCCAATTTTGTCCGGCCTTTTCATAAATTAGTGTCAAATTAGTCATCGAGTTTCGTTTTATTTTTAACG
>JAOTQR010000092.1:22090911-22121752 GCA_025774065.1 Solanum ossicruentum | reverse complement strand
TTTGTTTGCATGAACTATGACCCGAGTTCATTTTGGACTCCCCATTCTGCATTTCTTGGGCCACGAAGGCCCAAACTTCCTCTACTTTGAGTCAAGCCCAATGCCTAGCACGAAGAAGCTGTTAAGCAAAATTCCGGGAAGCAAACTCGTCATAAAAATTCAAATGGGATAAGGATTACTTTAGCTCTCGTCTCTATTTTCATTTTTATTTTTATTTATTTGCATGTTAACATTTATTCTATTGGTTTCAATCTAATTGAATTCCCCGGTATGTTGAATCATTTATTTTTTTTATTTTTATTTTTTTTTTGTTTTAAAGAAGTCTTTTGCATTAAAAAAAAACAAACAAAATAATAAAAAAAATGGCTAACAATAAATAGATAAATAAAAAATAAAATGTGATTTTGTTATGTTCAATTTAGTCAATTTTCAAATCGAGTCAAAATATTTTCAAGTCGAGTCAAAAAATATTTTTTTTTAAGTCAAGTCAAAATTTTTCAAGTTTAATTAATTTCAAAATTAATCTTTTGTCAAATAAAGTTAGTCAAATCACTTAAACGTCGGATAACCGCATTTAGCGGCCATTTCGAGTGCTTAACACCTTCTCGAAGTGGAAAGGTGAACCCGAACCTGAACTCTGGATTTTTAAAAGATTTTTCTGTTAGATCTTTTAAAATATTTTATTGGTTTCCTAATTATCCGTAAAATTAGGTGGCGACTCTGTGTCTTTTCGAATTTCGAGGATTAGTTTTGCTTAAATTAATTAAGTCTAGATTGATTCTCGATTTTCAAAACAATTTTTAAATTATTTCTTTAAAGTCGGTCATTTTTCGATATAACAGATTAAAAATAATAATATGGCCATTTTTTAGCTATTGATCATTTCTGCAATTAAAATATTGGCCAACTGCCCCCTACTTTCTCTAGATATCTTTATCTATATGTCATTTTATTTTAAATTGTTATCAAATATATTCATTGTATTAAAACTAGAAGTTAAAAATAGATTAGCGTATACATAGTTTAAACTAATGATGTTAAGGATAAGAAAGTGTTTTGTCCTCCTAGTTGACATATCACTAATAATGTATATTTCCACATTATATTTAAAGGGGCATTTATGATTTTAAATATTATGAGTTCAAATTTAAAATTTTATCATAATTTAAGTTTGTCAATTTGTCACATCTTCTACGTACGATAAATCATATCTTTTTCAACTAGTTATCAATTACATGTTAAATTATAAATACATAATTATTAAAGACGAAGTAATATAAATAGAAAATACCATTAATTGAAACATCAAAATTACAAATTAGTATCAACTTCAGAAATCATATGTTTAACTTATTAGTGCCTTATTAGTGCCCGTAATACTAACCGTACTTATGTAATTTATTGTATTTTGACTATTCTATTATTTTGATTTTTGCTAATGTTACTGTTTCACCATTTTTTGCCTAGAGATTCATTCGAATTTTTTTTGGCGGATAATTATATTATATATATATATATATGATTAAAATTATTTTTTTATTTATATATAGTAGAGGTCGAACCCTCTTTGGCTAATTCTTGTACTTGTTTTTCATATTTCAAATCTGTTAATTGAAATCGTGGATCCACTACTGCTTTATACTACTTCTTTTTATTAATTAATCTGCAATAGCCTTTTTTTTCCACAAGATAGTAATAAAATTTGCATACACTCAATTTATCTCAAATCACATGTCATGAAATTCTGTTGGGTATGTCGTCATTGCTTCTTTTATTTTTGATATATTACAACAACAACAATAACATACACAATGAGATTTGGAGAGGGTAAAATATACACAGATCTTATCACTACTTCATAGAGATAGAAAAACTATTTTCAGAAAATCTCCCTCTCAAAAATCAAGCCCCATAAGTAGAGGATACTAGATACTCCCTCCGTCTCAAACCAATCAAATTTTCAAAATATTTGAATCGATCAAAGTTCAACGTGAGTGTTTGAAACTTTTTTCATATTTGCTCAGTTATTGACTTTTATATTTTATAGGAGACAAAATACACTATGTATTTATAATTTTACAAAAGGTAATAGTGAAAAGTATGATGTCAATTTTATTTTTGAACATTTTTCTTAATATGCGGGTATTACCTCATAAATTCAATTAAATTAAAATGAGACATAGGAAGTATCTTTTTATTTTTGATATCTTCACTATTTAAATGTTAATATTTTTCTTTTTCTTTTCATCATATTTGTTTTTATTTTGTATTTTTATCAAATATATTTTGAATAGCTGAAAATCCAGGAGACACCATTTCTCTATTTTTATAATATGAAATAATGATAAATTTATGTACTTCACCCTCCTTAAATCGATATATTTATTTATAAAATTTAACTATTATTATTTATCGTGAGTATATAAAATCCGGGAGCCTTATCAAAATCCATTTTACTTTTACAAGGTAATACGTATTTGGATAAAATCTTAGTAGCTAGTTATAACGAATTGGTGAGAGAAGAAGAAAAGCAGATAAAATCCAGTGGCCAGTAATATTTTCCGTGTACAGTATATTGTTAAGCGCGCTATAGGCAAGCAATGAACGCAGGCAGCCACACACTCCCTCCTTTTACATTCCTTTAAATACATCTCCTCTCAATTCTGCACCCTCATTTTACCCATACCCATTTTTTTCTCCCTTCAGAGAAGCAACGAATGTTTTTCCTTCAGTGAAAGTTAACGAAGAAGAAGTAGCACTTGTAGAGAATTTTGAAAATGGCAGGAAGGGTGGATCTGGACGGAAATCCGATTAAGCCGATGACAATATGTATGATTGGTGCCGGAGGTTTCATTGGTTCGCATCTATGTGAGAAATTGATGTCGGAGACGCAGCACAAGGTGCTCGGCGTCGACGTTAGCAATGACAAAATCAAGCATCTTCTCGAACCGGCTACTCTCCCCTGGGCTGATCGCATTGAGTTCCACCGTCTCAACATCAAGAACGATTCTCGTCTTGAAGGTCTTATTAAGATGGCAGATCTGGTATTTCATTTCGCTCTTTCTTATTATTGTTTTTTTTTCCCGCGCAATTTTTCTGCTGGTCTTGGTTTCTGCTTGCTTCTCATTGTGTGAAAAATGGATCTGCACGTTGTGAATTGGGAATCGTGTTATTGCAAATTCTGTTCTTACTATTATTTGCGACGTTCATAGCAAGCGTAATGCATAACATCCCGAAATAGGTATTGGATATTCTTATTTGATCTGAGTTTCATCATTTTTCGTGTTGCTCAAGACATTTTTCACATATTTCTCAAAGGGAATTTCCAGAGGTTCTTTTACGCGGCTGCTTTTCGAGTCTAACTATTGTTTAATCTCTGGATTATTTTATTATTTTAGTGTGATCTTGTTGTAATCATGGACTACTTTATGCACCGACACATTTTCATACCCATTTTCCGTGAATTTTTTAATTTTGATCCGGTCAAAACTTTTCTGGTGATGTAGACCATCAATCTTGCTGCGATCTGCACTCCAGCCGATTACAACACTCGTCCGCTTGACACTATTTACAGCAACTTCGTTGATGCTCTTCCAGTGGTATGCATGCATCTCTTATTTTTAACTTCATTTAGCCATATCATTGCTTGTATTTTGCTAAGCAAGGGGTTGTTATTGGAAATGAATCCAGTTGAGATAGATAATTTTGATTCTGGTGGGTTAATACTTTGACGGTTGAATATTACTTTTCTCTTCAACTTACTGTGCGAACTTTATGTGAATTGATTAATACAGGTGAAGTACTGCTCAGAAAATGGAAAGCGTCTTATTCACTTTTCCACCTGTGAAATTTATGGGAAAACACTAGGAGCCTTTTTACCCAAAGACAGCCCATTGCGGCAGGTGAGACTTCACTAACTTCTTATTTTTGCCATAATTAATGCAGAACTTAAGGTGAATCTTACTTTGTTCTTTTCTTCATGTATCATGTCATTCGGGGAGTTGTGTCCTATCCTTGTAAACGTTGATTAATGTTAACTAGGTTGTTTTATATTTTTATAGCATATCTGATGTTCAGAATTTGGTATAAACAAATCATGATGTATTACTGATGTTGATTAAGTAAAGTAGTTTTGGAGTTTGTTCTATTTAGGGATGACTTGGAATGAAGTTCCTTATCTCATTCTTCTCTTTTTAGTTCTATTCAACCTTAAGGACAAATACAAGTTCTTTTGTTTTCAAGGGATACCTCTTTGCTACAACTTGTAATTTTAGCATCTTTTGGATGCAATTGCTAATGAAATCTTACTTGGGGAGTATTTGTATTAGCTTTTCAAAAGTGACTTATAAGCTAAAAGTCATAAGTTGGGGACACCCAACTTTTGGCTTTTGGATTTTTTCTTTACTTTTTCAGCCTAGAAAAAGTGCTTTTTCCAAAATTAAATGAATAGGTTAAAAGCCAAAAGCCACTTAAAATAAGTCAATCCAAACACCTGGTCAAAAATTTTGTCAGGTTCTTGTCAAAATAGTAGATTTAACTTGTTCTATAAAAAGCATATTTTTCCTCCTAATATCAAACAAAACTTGCGTGTCTGATACTTGAGATTTGTGTGCTTATATATTTTTAAGCCTCTCTGATACACAGTTCTTGAGAGTCGTGAATTTTTAATTGCTAAGTGCCTATAATTTTCGTATGTTGCATGGATCATCGTGTAGATTTGAATTTTAATGGATGAGAAATCATTCAATCTTGTGCATTTTTCACTATATGGTTACTTTTGTTGTAGAATCATGGATGCTGTAATACTCATTCATCTACCATTTGCTGGTATTATTCACATTCTGGAGATGTTTTCACTCTCTCTTGATTATCTCTTAGGATCCTTCATACTATGTGCTTAAGGAAGACACCTCCCCTTGCATTTTTGGACCTATTGAGAAGCAGAGGTGGTCATATGCCTGTGCAAAGCAATTGATTGAGAGGTTGATATATGGTATGTGGAGTTTTGCCTGAATCCTTATTGTCTGTTTTTAAAGCTGAATATTTTCTCTCCTATAATTCTTATGCATATTATTTTGCAGCTGAGGGTGCTGAGAATGGTTTAGCATTCACAATTGTAAGGCCATTCAATTGGATTGGTCCCAGGATGGACTTCATACCGGGCCTTGATGGTCCTAGTGAAGGTGTTCCACGAGTGTTAGCTTGCTTTAGCAATGTATGAATGATTTGTTCTCTGGTTTATTTGATTGAATTGAAACTTACATATGTTCATTTGTATCTCACTGTCTATTTCATTTTCTCTCTTTCCAGGGCCTCTTAAGGCGGGAACCACTGAAATTAGTGGATGGTGGGGAATCACAGAGAACTTTTATATATATCAAGGATGCCATTGAAGCTGTTGTCTTGATGATTGTGAGTTTGACCTTCATCTTCTTTCATGTGATTTTTTCGGATGCATAAAACTATCTGCTGATTCAATTATTTTCCATCAGGAAAATCCTGCGAGGGCCAATGGTCATATTTTTAATGTGGGAAATCCTAACAATGAAGTTACTGTGCGACAGCTAGCTGAAATGATGACTCAGGTTAATAGAGTGATTACCTTTGTGTTCTTCCCTCAAATTTTCTTGGTTCAGTGGCTTTTTTGAGTTCTACATCTCAGTGTGGCATCTGTTCATCCATTTCCTCAGCTCCTTTTTTTTGCATAACAGGTCTATTCAAAGGTGAGTGGAGAATCTTCTATTGAAACGCCTACCATTGACATAAGTTCCAAAGAATTTTATGGAGAGGGGTATGATGACAGTGACAAGAGAATTCCAGATATGACTATAATCAACAAACAGCTTGGTATGCATGCATTTTGTCATCTATTGGATAATTCGTGCATTCTACAGATTTTAAGAATAATGTGACATTTGGATTGTTGTTTGATCAGAATGGAACCCGAAAACATCCCTATGGGACTTGCTAGAATCAACACTCACCTACCAACACAGGACATATGCTGAGGCTATGAAGAAGGCCATGTCAAAGACAACTGCAAACTGAGGGAGAGTGGAGCAATTTCTCATATACGTAACTTCTTTTTGCCACTCACATGTTGAAAATCTGTAATAGCTGATGATTGTAAGCATCATGTGTCCTATTTTGTAAGTCGTGACAGCAGTCATTAGGGGAATAGTGTCATAGGTTGATGCAATGTTACTTGAGACTTGTCAACAACAGTTCTCAGTCACCTAAATGAAGGAAAGCCTGTTATGTCCTTTTAATATTTTGTTGTTCATTCTTTTTATTCTTCTGTATGAGAAAGCATCTTGTATAATTGCTTAGACTTGCTATCTCTGGTAGTCATTTGTTCATCTATATTAGATTTTTCTTTTAAAATGATTTGTGTGGAGTATTACTGTTAGTTTGTTTGTGTGGAGTATTACTGTTAATGTCCATCTGAAATGGCGTTGTGAGATAATTGGGCGTAAATATGACATTGGAGCTGAAAATGGGGAAATGTTGCTGTCTTTTTCGCTTTTGTATGATGCATTACGTTGACTATTGAGTATTAAAGATGTTTAGATCTGTGAGTTTTCAAATGCTTTTTGGTATCAATTTGGATTAATCCTCAAAAGATTTTTTTTGGACGTGACTATATTTAAAGTGGTCACTTAGGTAGTTCAATTTAGTCCATTGTATAACCAAAACTGGAGTGTCTTAAAAAAAGATTTTTTGTTTTGTAAAGAGGAATTCTCTTTGAGTCTGTTTCAGAGGAATAAACAAATCGTTTATTTTAAGGATCAGCAGAGTTTTGATAAAAGTAGTTAAACTGCTACTAAAATCGAAAAAGCGCCCGTGGCCTAATGGATAAGGCGTCTGACTTCTAATCAGGCGATTGTGGGTTCGAGTCCCACCGGGTGTGCTTTTTTTTCTTCTTTTTAATTTTTTGCTTACATACGTACAAAGTCAATTACTTCCTAGAGTTATTAGTTTACTTGTAGGATAAATCTTAATTCAATTCATAAATGATAGCCACGCTATTTTTCTAACATTAATAATCCAACTTGGCTTTGATCAATATTTGTCATAATCCAAAGGGAGCTTGAAGATCATGATTTTTTTTTATTTTTATTCCTATTGAAGTGTAAATTAATTATTATATAAAGAGTCTGTATGCGTGCATAAAAAATTATTATTATAATCAAATCATTTATAAAAATATTTATAATTGAATCTCTTTATATTATGATTTAAAATTTTTTAAAAATTATAAATAGTATATGTTAAAACAAATTAAAAAAATTCTTATAAAAAAAATATATGGATCATGCCCAAATAAAATGTTCACGAGAGGGAAGAAGTGGCAAAAAATTAATAATGCTAGGTATTCTTTATCCTTGAGCAATCCAGCTAATAAAGAATTGACAGAAGAATAATCATGACACACATCCTTTCTAAATTCCTATTGCGATGCTCCTTTTTCCTTTCCTTTTTAAATTTAATTTGGAACCTTTCAGCAGAAAATATTGTGTTATGAGATCCAACTACCACATGACACTACTTTTATTAGGTTGGAGAATTGGTGAATTTATTATTTCTCAACTTGAATTAAAAAAAATTTCATAAAATATTATATTCCAATTTATTACTATCATTAAAAAAAAATTTATACCTACAAATAATATTATTGATAAGATGTAGGGATGTAGTTTCAAAAGAAAAAAAAAATACATGCTTTTAAGAATGGAACTAAAGTCATGTTTTGTTGTGATATTTTTAGCAAGTTTTAATCAATCAAATGAAAGAAGTCACTAACTTAGCTATTGTGGATGCGTTATTCCAAAAAAAAACATTTAAATATGATAATGGAGTAATTAATTTCACTTTAAAATTCATCGTAAATAGTTAAATAATATAATATTCAATTATTTGTATAAACATAAAATAGTCATTGTATAACTAATACGTCATTTAACTGTTAGTACCTTCTCTTGTTGTGATATCTCTACCAAATGATACTGATTAACTAGCTAACAAAAAATACATTTTCAAAGTGAGTAATAATTTACATATAAACTTTTTAAATTATTTATTGTTGCTTAACGATTATTCATTACATCATAAACAATCCTTGTATCGTGATTGCACAATAACTACTAAACGAACTAACACCTTTACTTACAAGAAAGTTTTGTCATATAAAGAGACGATTATCTTAAAGTAAGCATAGAATCGAGAATTTGATGAAATACGAGGAGAAAAAGATAAACAGTTGACAAAATCAACAATCTCTTATAAATTCATACTCATATTTAATAAAATTATTGCTCACATCATCGTAATACTTTATCTACTCTAGTCTTCATCTGCTTTCACCTCGATTCCTAAAAACTAATTCATTTATAGAGTTCTCCCAACAAGCAGAAAAAGAAAATGGAGTTTTTATCTGAAAACAATCACACCAATAGAATGAACCAAATAAGTTCTGCATTATGAACTTCGTACGAACGTACATTACTTAGATGAGTTTTAAAAAAATATGTAGGAACAAATTTTCAATTTATTAATATATACACTCTCTCTCTCTATATATATATATATACACACACAATATGCCGAGGTTTGACACAAAACTTAAATGTTAAATCCACCATAATCACAATAACAAAGCCATTTACAGTCCTTCCGGATCTATGGATGGATCCACATTTTGCTTTCGGGTCAAGAGAGTAACCCGACCATGCAAATTTCAAAAAGATGGGCCCCAAGCGTTACATTGCCATGACGAACAGTGAGTAATTAATTTTTTAATAAATAATAATCAGAAAATTCGGTAAATTAAAATTAGCCAGAAATGAAAATGGAAATAGAAATGTTTCGTCAAATTAAACTAAACTAAAAGTCGTCTTCCTCCACTGCCCTGACGGCTTTTCAAAATTTCTCAGTCCACCTCTTGCCTTCACCCCTTTTCACATATATACCTACACAGATATTGTATGTATAGGCCAAACAGGAATTTAGGTGAATTGTGAGGGTCGATCTTATAGCAGAAGATCTCGGTGATAATATTTGAGGGATCTGCAAAAAGCCTCTCCGGTTGGATCTGAACGGAAATGGCGTTATCCGGCATGAGAGGTTTGTCGGTTTTCATCAGCGATATTCGTAATTGCCAGAACAAAGAACAGGAACGTCTTCGTGTTGATAAAGAGCTTGGCAATGTTCGTACACGCTTCAAAAACGAAAAGGTAAACAACTTTACACCTTTACCATATATTCCAAACTAGTTACGGTCGGACTTGTTTGCTATTTTATAGATGGATGTATGTGATGGATTTGCCTTCCCATTTATTGCTGTAATTGGTTTTCCTTTGATTTTAGCTTCTTCAGTTGAATTAGTTCAAGGTTATTGGGGTTTTGGTACCATGATCTATACTGTGTTTATATGTTATAAGTGGTACGTGGTGTTGTTTGATTCCGGGTTTACGTTTAAACTTCTTAGGAATGGGATATTGTAGGGTTAAAGGGAATGGGTTTATCTGGAAGTTAATTAGAAAGCAGCATGCACTTGTTGAATTCATGCTTGTCTTTCAAAGTATAAGTATTCTCTGGAAGATTTGAATTCATTGTGATACTATTTAGATTGATCCTGTTTCAAACCTTTGAGATGCTTAATTATTTGCTTGTTTGGTAAAAAATCCCTGTATTTAGGCTAGTTAAGATTGCAGTGTGAAGGTGAATCTTTTTGTCCAACTTTATTCAATATCGTAACGCCACTTGTCAGAAAAAAGACATCTCTTAGATTTTCTAATGGTTGACGGTGAATTGTTAAGATTTCTTTAGCATGGATAACAATTAGAGTTGTGAGGAGTGACTTTGTGGTGATGGTGCAAATGGAACAATCTTGTTATCTATGCAAAAGCTGACTGTACCTATCTTAATGTGGATCCATACCCACATAATTCGCTTTAACTGTTGATATGTTCTCATAGACATATCTGTTCAATCCCTTAAGAACTGCGCCCCTAATCTATTAAATGGACTAAGGTGATGGAAGGGAAAAACTGAGCTCTTTATTAGATAGAGAGTAAAATTGGAATTTCTTATATGTGTTATCACGTGAAGGACAGAAGTTTGAAGCAAACTCAGGGATAAGCTGTAGAACTTTTTAGATTTGAGCTGGTCTTAAGATCTAACATACTCCCTCTGTTCATTTTCACTCGTCTATGTTGGACTTTGCATGCCGTTTAAAAAACAATGATTGGTTATGAGTATTTTACCATAATACCCATATTATTAGGTCTTAGAAAAAAATTAGGGAATAAATAATTAATGTTAAGGGCAACACAAGGAAAAAATAATTGTCTTTTCTTGATATGTTAAAAGTGTAGATAAAGAGCTTGACGATGTTCATACTTGCTTCACAAACGAAAAGCTCACAATTTTACACTTTCCCCCCTTTAGCTAATATCCCAACTAGTTGGGATTGGATTTGTTTGCTACTCTCTCCGTTTAAAAAGGAATGACCTCCTTTCTTTTTTGGTCTGTTTATAAAAGCATAACCCAATTTCTTTTTTCACAAAACTTTAATTTCAACTTTCCACGTGGTATGATTAAGGCCACAAGATTAACGCATTTTGGTATATTTAACATAGCTTTAATTTAGGACAACAAGATTGAAAAGTTTTCTTTGTTTTCTTAAACTTTGTGCCAAGTCAAACTAGGTCTTTTTTTTTTAAACGAAGGGAGTATTTTATAGATGTATAAATAGATGTATATGATGAGTTTGCCTTTCCATTTATTGTTTTGCAATAATTTGTTTTCCTTCTATTTTAGCTTTAGTTGAAGGGTTATTGGGTTTTCCGTACTATGAGCTATGTTGTGTATATGTTATGTGCTTGTGTTATTTGATTCCTGATTTAGGTTTAAACTGCATAGAGATGGGGTATTGTAGGATTAAATTGAATGTCCACGAGTGAAGGGGTTTATCTGGTAGTTAAGTGGAGAGCAGCATGCACTTATTGAATTCATACTTGTCTCTTACAGTATAAGTATTCCGTGGAAGATTTGAATTCAGTGTGGAGCTATTTGAACTGATCTGGTTTTGAACCTGCAAGATGCTTACTCTGGTTTTGAACCTGCGAGATGCTTTATTATTTGCTTTTACTGTAAAGAATGTGCCAATTTAGGCTAGTTAAGATAGCAGTGTGAAGGTGAACCTTCTTGTCCATGTCCATTCACTTTCGTAACGGCACTTGTCAGGAAAACATCTCTTAGATTTTCTAATGCAAATTCTGATGATTTCATTAGTGTGAATAACAATTAGAATTGTGAGGAATCATTTTGTGGTGATTCTGCAAATGGAACAATTCTGTGGTCTATGCACTGATCTTAATGCGGATCCATATATCCACATAATTTGCTCTACCTTTTAAATGGTTCTTGTGGGCTTATCTGTTCAACCCCTTAAGAAATGTGCCCCCAACATATTATTAGCTGGACTAAGGCGATAAAAAGGGAAAAAAAGAGCACTTTTTATTATATAAATTCCTTATATGTGTTATCATGTATAGGACAGAAGTTTGAAGCAAAATCTAGGTATAAGCTGTAGAAATTTTTAGATCCCATCTGGTAGATGGCGCTCTATTTTTTTTTTGGTTGACAAGATGGCGCTCTCTATTTTTTTTTTTGGTTGACAAGATGGCGCTCTCTTAAGATGCAATATGCTCCCTCCGTTCACTTTTACTTGTCCATTTTGGACTATGCGTGCCTCTTAAGAAAGAAGGATTGATATGAGCAGTTTACTAAATTACCTGTATTACTTGATGTTTAGTATTAGGTCTTAGAAAATGATTTGGAGAATAAGTAATTAATGTTAAAGGTAAAACATGAACATAAATAATTGTCTTTATTGATATGTTATATAATTTTTGGGTCGAGCTTGTCGCATGAGCTTTCCTAGTGCAGGTTATCTCTCCTATGTAGTTTGCAAGTTATTGCGTAGGAGCGGGGGTTTACCCTGTGGGCACCTACAGGTAGCGGTTGCGGGTTCCCCTTATCATAAGAAAAGGTTTCAAGTAAACGTGAAATTTATTTTTGGAATAGTGGACAAGTAAAAATAAATTGAGGGAGCATTTAAAGACTTTGAAGTAGCATCTGAAATAGTTACTTCCTCTGTCACGATTTATGTGATGGTGTTTCTGAAACATTCTCAAAGAAAAATTTATATGATGGTGTTTAACTGCGCACATGTTTAAGAAAGAAAGGAATATCTATGGAACTTGTAAAATAAGTCATAGGTATTTGTATGACTATAAATCATCTCATTAAGGGTAAAATGAGAAGTTCAAAGTTAAATTGTAATTAAATAAACAAATGTATTTTTTTTGCCTTCTGGATCGAGCCTAGTGCGGGCTACTTCTCTTGTGTGGTTTGCAAGCTATTCCATTGGAGCGTGAGTTTTATCCTGTGCACACCCAAAAGGTAGTGACTGCGAGTTTCCCTCGTCAGTAAAAAGTTATCATTCTTATTGGTATTTGGGACTTAAAAATGAAAGAATATTGCATAAATTGGGATGGAGGGAGTATTGCTTACTGAGGATGCTATGGTTCTTCAATTATAAGCATTTACTAGAATATTGTGCAGGGTAAAAGGGAACTAGTAATGTCTGAAAACAACTCCATACTGGCAGAATCTGAGAAAATGTATGCCATTTAGGATGTGTATCATATTTGAGTAATCTATAGATGTATGATTAATTGGTTCTCAAATGAAAGACTAAAGCGATCTATCAGACTGGAGACAAAGGAAAACAATACGATCCTAGACACCATTGATGTGCAGGTGTGATCTTCATATTTTGGTATTATGTTGCATCTGAGTTGCATGAAAATGGAAAGGCACTCTTGCTTTCACTAACAACAACAACAACATACCCAGTGAAATCCCACAAGTGGGTATGGGGAGAGTAAAATGTAAGCAAACCTTACCACTACCTCATAGAGATAGAGAGGCTGTTTCCGGAGCAGTCTTACTTTCACTATTCTTGAAATTAGTTAAGTACATCATTCACAGCCATTTTTTTATAACCGTGGTGTTCGTGCCAACTTGCACGCACCTTGACTAGTTCCACAGGATAGTTGCTACAGCACCAGTTCCAATTGTACATCATCTCAACCATTGTAGACCATGACACTCTTTTAAGACGAGACAACCTAAAAGTATAGTACCATCACAAATATATGGAGTTAAACAAGAGCTTTATTTGGTCACAATAGAAACAAGGGTCCATCGGAAACAACCACTCTATCTTTGATGTAGGGTAAGGTTTGCGTACTCTCTACCTTTCCTTAGAGCCCTCTTTGTGGGACCACACTGGGAATGTTCTTGTACATGCTAAGGATATCAAGATGTATAAAAGCATAATTATGTATATAACTTCAGATGTTTTCAATGAATTACAACAAAATAAGTTCAGACCTTAAAAGTTAAAACTAGCATCTTTTCTTTCAGAATATTCAGACAACAGATCATGATGTTTCTATGTGGCTTCTTTCCTCTCTCTCTGTCTGTCTCGTTTTCTTTCTTTATCTCTTTCTTTCTTACTTAAATACCAGGGTGCAGATGCTCCATCCTTTGTTCTTTACTCTATTTGCTTATTTAGTTTTTGAGTTTCTTAAATTTGTATTAATGTGTGTAGAGCTGTCTGTCTGTTCCATTCTTGTTATTCTTTGCTCTGTTTGCTCATTTAATTTCTGAGTTTCTTAATTTGTTATTTAGTGTGGTCAGCTGTTTTGTTTGCAAAATTTAATTGGTTTCATCCTATTGATGAAGTTGTATACTTTTTTTCCACAACAGGGGTTGACACCTTATGAGAAGAAGAAATATGTCTGGAAAATGCTTTACATTTACATGCTTGGTTATGATGTGGATTTTGGTCACATGGAAGCTGTATCTTTGATATCTGCTCCAAAGTATCCCGAGAAGCAGGTATCTCCTCATTCTTCTTTCATTCAGTCACATGGATAACTAATCACCTTTGAATTATGGTAATATGAGGTAATCCTTTTTGTTTAAGTAGCAGTTGAGATATGTATTTTCAGCTGTAGTTTCTCTTAACACTATTGAAACCGTGGTTTTGTTTTGATAGAAGTAGTTGGTTATCAAAAGAAAAATTGTTTGAGAATGCTATTATGTTATAGTGAGAATGATTTTATGTTATAGTCTTTTGCACTAGTTAATCTCCCTACATACAACTAGTGTAAGACTGAGGAGGTCATGTTCTAGTCTTTACTATGCTGCAGCTTCTGTTCGTGTAAATATTTGAAGCAAGGACCTAAGATTTGACTGATTATTTTTGTTTTGGTGATTTGCAGGTTGGGTACATAGTAACATCATGTTTGCTCAATGAGAACCACGATTTTTTGAGATTAGCAATTAATACAGTACGCAATGACATAATAGGTCGCAACGAAACTTTCCAGTGTCTAGCATTGACCTTGGTACGAGTTGAAAATGTTTTGTGGTTTTTAGTTGCATATATGCATTTACTTTTCCTAGAAGGAATTTTTATCTGCTAACTGAATGAAGCTTTGTGGTTCTTTTATCAATATTACAAATTTAATTTTCATGTATATGCACAGGTTGGAAATATTGGGGGAAGGGAATTTGCTGAATCTCTGGCACCTGATGTTCAGAAGTTACTTGTAAGTGATACTTGCAGTATTGAGCTGGTACTTTAGAGTTTCAAAAGTGATGTTTGACCCGCTTGTTTTTCCTTCCTTTTGTACTGCAAGATATCAAGTAGTTGTAGGCCACTTGTGAGGAAGAAGGCTGCCCTATGTCTCTTGCGTCTTTTTAGGAAAAATCCTGATGTTGTGAATGTTGATGGCTGGTATGTGTAATGTCGTATTTAAATAGTTTATGGGATGACTTAACTTGTCTTTCAACAGTTGGAGTTTTCCTGAAATTCCAGGTCAGATAGGATGGCACAACTACTAGATGAACGGGATTTTGGTGTCTTGACATCTTCCATGAGCCTTCTGGTTGCATTAGTGGCTAGTAACCATGAAGCGTATTGGAGTTGTCTTCCAAAATGTGTTAGAGTGTTGGAAAGGCTTGCCAGGAACCAAGATATCCCACAAGAATATACTTACTATGGGATACCGTCTCCCTGGCTTCAGGTCTGTTTATTTGTTACTGTTGAATATACCGAAGCCAGTATATCCTGTGGATAAAACTGCAGCCCATGAACCTTGGAAATTACACTTATTCTTACTAATTGAATGATAGTTATATTGAAAATTGGGTGAATGTATTGGCTGATCCTGTAAATCATAAATTTGATGAACCAATGCCAGTAAGAACAGGATCATGATCTCTGCTCACGTATCATCTTAAATTTTGATCTCAGGTGAAGACTATGAGGGCTCTTCAATATTTCCCAACTATTGAGGATCCAAGCACTAGAAGATCATTGTTTGAGGTATATCATCTCTAAAAAGAAGTTTTTTTTACTGCAAAATACCATATTTTTTTACATGCCAGGAAAAAAATAATCTTGAGTCATGTCCAGAACTCATTTCATTTTCATTATTACTTAGGTTTTACAACGGATATTGATGGGAACTGACGTGGTGAAAAATGTGAACAAAAATAATGCATCACATGCAGTCCTATTTGAAGCCCTTGCTCTTGTAAGTTTCTAATTATCAAGTCCTTATCCTGCACATATTGAGGTACAGTTCCATGCTTTATGTGAATTTCAGTGCTAATGGCTATGGCATATGACATTTTAGTAAATTTTTTTTTATGGAGAGCAGTTCTCTTCAAATATGATGTATTCTTATCTGTAAGTGAAAACTAATCCTGTGCTTCTCTTCTTGCCACTCTGAGAGCTGCTCCTTTTATCAGAATGCTACTTGTTCATCAAGAAAAACTTGCTCTCTTAACCCTTTCCGCACTTACATGCTAAGACGTGCTATTTGGCACTATTTACATTTTCAAAACTTGACTGCTGGTTAAGTTCTTTTGTTTCCCTGCTTTCTTGGAAGACTTGAGGGTTGAATTGTAAGCGCTTTACTGTAGGTCATGCATCTTGATGCCGAAAAGGAAATGATGTCTCAGTGTGTTGCATTGCTTGGGAAATTCATTGCTGTCCGTGAACCAAATATTCGTTATCTTGGCTTGGTAAGTGTAGCAGCATGCTGATTCATGTTATTTCTTCAATCATTTTTATTTTGCCTGTGTAAGAGGTTCTATAGTTCATCAGTGGCACTATGTAACATAGTCGTCCTATATATACCAAATTTCTCACAAGCTAATGTGCAAACAAATCCAGTTGACAGCATGCCAGCCTTAGACGACTGTCTGATTCCCTATGTTATTATTGCCAAAATGCAGGAGAATATGACTCGGATGTTGATGGTTACAGATGTACAGGATATTATAAAACGACATCAAGCTCAAATTATTACCTCACTGAAGGATCCTGATATCAGGTGGAGTATGAGTATTAATTTGGAAATATTCCATATTATGACATCTTCTTGTAGGCAAAGTAAAATTCTTTTGGAAATTGATAACTTCTTAAACAAATTGGGTTGGCTATCGCCGCTTATCAATTGTCTGATAATACATCTGGAGTCTTATTTGATTATCTGCAATGTTCTTTGTTATATTTGTTTTTCCCTTTTTGATAAATTCAGGGAAAGAGATTCCTTGTAAAGCCTGTCCCCTGTTAGTTTACTGTTTAGCACATGTTCTCCAACTCAGAGTTTTTAATTGCTTCCTTTACTGATGCTAACTACTCTATACAGCATTAGAAGACGTGCCCTTGATTTACTATATGGCATGTGTGATGTTTCTAATGCAAAGGACATAGTAGAAGAATTATTACAGGTATATAACCACATGACTGTGAGTTATATTCAATTTTCCTTTTCGATGTATTTAAGTATCTTCTCTATGTAATGAAAATGTTGAAGAAGGTAAAAGGAAACTATGCAACTAATTTTATCTGTTTTCAGTATCTCAGTACAGCAGAGTTCGTGATGCGTGAAGAACTGTCGCTTAAAATAGCAATTCTTGCAGAGAAGTTTGCTCCTGATCTGTCATGGTATGAAATTGATATGGAACAGAAAAATGTGCATTGTTGTCATGTACTATGTGAAGTCACGCTTTAGAGATTGTTTTATACAAAGATCTCGTCCATTATCCGTGCATATCTAGCTCTAGCCTTTACTCTTCTTTTTTTTAGCACTCAGATCTAGTTGTTTCTGAGAACTGTTTCTTTGTTGGTATACCATGTGGTAGCATCTAAGAGTGTATTCCTGTTTCACATGCAGGTATGTCGATGTCATCCTTCAACTGATTGACAAGGCTGGTGATTTTGTCAGTGATGACATTTGGTTCCGTGTTGTGCAGTTTGTTACAAACAATGAAGATCTTCAGGTAATTATAGTTGTCCTTCCATTGGTGCAGTTGGTCTCAGCTTCTTTTT
The DNA here is from genome assembly GCA_025774065.1 of Solanum ossicruentum. Classification (NCBI taxonomy): domain Eukaryota; kingdom Viridiplantae; phylum Streptophyta; class Magnoliopsida; order Solanales; family Solanaceae; genus Solanum; species Solanum ossicruentum. Next base: position 22,104,267 of record JAOTQR010000092.1, on the reverse strand, counting down.
AGGTGGAGTTCAGTCTGCTCTGCGTCTTATTTTCAAACTTCTTTCCGCAGCCTTATGCGGCTTTGAAAGCCAGAGAATATCTTGATAAGCCTGCCATTCATGAAACAATGGTCAAGGTGCGTTCTTTTGCTATAACTCTTTATAATGTAAATGAAAAATTATAAACCATCCTGTAGATGAAGATATTTCTTAGTCCTCTTATATTTTTGGTGTAAACATGAATATATGGAAGACAGAGAATCTTTTGTTGATGTTCTAGGATCTCTGTAACTTGTTAATAGAATAGAACATCTTCCCTTATTCTTTTTCTGTAATTATGGATAGCTAAACATTATGTGCTGCAGTTAATATATACAACAAATGTTAGTTTCTCATAACAATAAATTATTGACCCTGTGGATGTTGTTGCATAAATGTGATGTTTTTGCTGCGGAATTGTCATGCAACACATTGCTAGCTAAGAATAGGAATGGCTAACGCAGTAATCTTATACACTGAACACTTGCTGGAAGAGCACTGGATACTAACACTGAGTGCAGCATCAACTATGACAGGAATGCAAATTGTGGAAATCTAACCACTGGAGTAAACTGTTTGAAGGGGTTAATCTAATTTTAGGGTTTGTGTTTGCTATGGAAGATTATATTTTATTTTTCCTATTGGAACTCATGAGCAGCTGAGAAATCTGAACATCTTATTTTAATAATTTAATAAACATTGGCAATTCTTAAGAAAAATACTCTTTTAAGACATTGTAATTAGAGGTTGCTCTGATCACCTGAAGGCACATGAATTGAGTAGTGAAAACCAAGTCTCGGATATTTGATTCCAGGTGGAAGAGTGGCTGAACGTGTCCCTTCCCACAAAATTTAGAGAGAGGTTGACTTGAGATGTCCGTAAGATGTCAATACACCACTGAAGAAAACTTTCTTCTCTATGATCTGCCATCTCCTAAACCTTTAAGAGAGACCTGTTGCACCTTGTTCTAGTGCATGCCACATACTAGGAATAGGGTTCTCTTGAAGATTCAAAAGTTAAGCCATGTCCTTAATAATTTTAGGCATGGTTTTGCATGCCTCTGTTTTACACAGGCCCAATGCTTTTAAAAGCGAAAAGTGCAAAAGAATGACAAGGTCAACAGGCTTGAAGCGAAAAGCGATATATGGAACACACTTCTTTTTTGTTACAATGGCTAAAAGAACCAAACATACAAATTTTGTACTCTATTCAGTGTTATCAAAGGTGCTTAAGCCCTGAAACGAAGCTCAAAACATGTCGAGCACTGTGCCTTGCTTAATGTGCACTTCAGTATCGTTCATCAAGATTCTAAGGCATACTTTTCCTTGCCAACAAGTATCTGGGCCTTTTTTTCATTGAAGCTAGCGCTTTACTTGTGCTTTGCACTTAAAGGCCCAAGAGACCTTGGAGTTTTTTTTGTGCTTTTTGCTTTTGATGACACTGCTATAATTATCAGGTTGCAATTGAAGTAATTAATTGATAATATATGATAATGCCAGTATTAACCAACTTGTTGAAGTTGAGAATTCATAGAACCTGTGTAGGGCTAAAAGTTGGGTGTTCCAACTTATAACTTTTAAAAAGCCAATCCAAACGACCACTTAATCCATGAAACTATAACCCCTCACTTTGCACACTTGCCTTAAATGAAAAGGTAGTGGTTTTCAATAATACTACATGGGCCTCCTCTTCGTTCAAGCTTGCAGACTCAAGCATGTAACACCTTAAGACGAGGTTTGGATTGCCTCCTCTAACTAATATGGGTTGCCTTGTACTTCGTTGTTGGCTACAATACCTAACCCTGTCATATAGTTTTAGCTAACAAAAAAAGTCTCAGACATTTTTCCTTTAATGTTCAGCTTCTTTTCATGTTTTACAGAAAAATTGCAATCGTGCAAACATAGCTCTCAAAGATCAAAATTTCTTTTCCACAAGTTTCTACTCTAAATCTTGATGTGTGCGGGTCCTACCTCATATCAATGGTGGAAATAAAATATTATTTTGAAGCTACTGAAATATTTAATTTTGGTATTGTGTGCTGAACAGGTAAGTGCATATATCCTTGGCGAATACAGCCATCTTCTTGCCAGAAGGCCAGGATGTAGCCCAAAGGAAATCTTCAGCCTCATTCATGAGAAGCTTCCTACTGTTTCGTAAGGACATTTCAACATTTATTCTCAGTTTGCCATCATTTCTGATTTTTTTCTGTTATCTTACACCAATTATATTGTTTAGGACTTCAACAATTCCTATTCTTCTTTCAACATACGCAAAAATTTTGATGCATACACAACCACCAGACCCGGAGCTACAGAATCAGATATTGACAATATTCAGAAAGTAAGTTTTCTAGAGTGATGTAATTTATGCATCTCATATGTTGTTCAATGTGCCAATATATCCAAATGTATTCAGTTAATGGATAGAACTGCTCAATATCTTAGATATGAGAGTTGCATTGATGCTGAAATACAGCAACGAGCTGTGGAATACTTAGAGTTGTGTAAGAAAGGTGCGGCTTTAATGGATGTCTTAGCTGAAATGCCCAAGTTCCCTGAGCGACAGGTATGCAAGCAACTTTACTTTTGATTAATTATCATCTACCATGTGTTTGCATAATTGACCTTTTGGTTTGAGGATGGCCTTCAGCTACATTATGCTGTCACAAGAACACAATATATGTTATTCTTTTCCATTTTTTAGTTATCATTGATTTTATCCACAAATTCTCTTTGGATGTAGTCCTCATTAATTAAAAAAGCTGAAGATTCTGAGGCTGATACTGCTGAACAAAGTGCAATCAAGTTACGTGCACAGCAGCAGACCTCAAATGCTCTAGCAGTAACAGATCAACCCTCTGCTAATGGTACTCTACCTGTCAGTCACCTTGGTATGGTGAAGGTTCCAAGCATGACCAACGCGGTAAGATGTTTCTTGCACCTTAGTGAAGATTTAATTGTTCAATGGTGAGTATAGGACTGTAATTAACAATTATTTCATGGTCAGGATCGCAACTTAGCAGATCAAGGGCAGACTGAGCCAAATGGAACTTTGACTGTTGTGGATCCTCAACCTCCTTCAGCACCTTCACCTGATGTTCTGGGAGATCTTTTAGGTCCATTGGCTATTGAAGGCCCTCAACCTGCTACCACCCAACCTGCCCATAACTTGGGTTCTGGTGTCGGCGTTGCTTCAAATGCAGAGGATGCACTAGCACTTGCACCTGTTGAAGAACAGACTGCAACGGTCCAGGTACTGCTCCGGTCTGACTTTGATAATTTTGCATTACCTTCTGGCTTCATGTGATGACTTCTATTTTTGTGAAAGAAAGATGTTGCCTACTCCTTCTGTCTTGTGGTTCCATGGTTATTTGACTAAGATGGGCATTCCTACTATGACTACAAATATTTGTCTCTGGCCGGTGGATGTTCTTTTACTCCTCCGTCCCAATATATATGACTTAGTTTGATTTGGCACGAAGTTTTAAGAAAGAAGAGAGAGTTTTGAAACTTGTGATGTAAATTAAGTCATATATGTTTGTGTGGCTATAAATCATTTCATTAAGGGTAAAACGGGCATTTTAAAGTTAAGTTGTTACTATGTAGAAAAATGTTTCATTCCTTTTAGGTGACTAAAAAGGAAGTTGAGTCATATAAATTGGGACAGCGGGAGTAACTGATTTTAGCTTAAGTCGGATATGATCAACATTTCAAATTCAGAGAGTTTGTTTGCCACATTTATAACTTCAATGTAGTTTCCTCGTCACCTCTAAGTTCATGCTTCTGACCATCTTGTTATGTTTTATGGTTGTAGCCGATAGGAAATATTGCCGAAAGGTTTAATGCCTTGGTCCTCAAAGACAGTGGTATACTGTATGAAGATCCTTATATTCAGGTACGTGCAATGTCTATTTTTTTGTAACCGTCGCTGATGTACTTCTCAGCACTTAGTTTAGTTTGTTTACACAATTCCAGATTGGCACAAAAGCAGAGTGGCGAGCACATCATGGACGACTTGTCCTCTTCTTAGGAAATAAGAATACAGCTCCACTTGTTTCGGTTCGGGCTTTGATATTGCCCCCATCTCATCTGAGAATGGAACTGTCATTAGTACCTGAGACTATTCCTCCCCGTGCACAGGTTAATTTGTTATTGTGCTTTTATTTGGGTGGACTTCCTGCACTTTGTTCTTGTCAGTCTTTTTTCTCTTTTGATTACCTAGCGCAATGAACTCCTGTAGGTTCAATGTCCTCTTGAAGTAGTCAACCTCCGTCCAAGTAGGGATGTGGCTGTTCTTGATTTCTCATATAATTTTGGGGCGCAATTGGTATGAGACATTTATTTTCTGATCATCAATTCACAGTTCTTATAGTGATAAGTGGTGTGTGTATTGATGTAGTTGTGCATTTTACAGGTTAATGTTAAACTTCGACTTCCTGCCATCTTGAATAAGTTTCTTCAGCCTATAACAGTATCTGCCGAAGAGTTCTTCCCACAGTGGAGATCACTTTCTGGGCCACCACTGAAGCTCCAAGAAGTGGTATGTCTTTTTGGCTCTTGCTTGACCTGTGGAATATACATATATTTATGTAGTCTGTATGTATGAGAATAAGAATGTCAATAGTAAAATCCTGGACTTCGACCTTTGTGTATGTAGTTTACATTGTAACCCCAATTACTGTCTCTCAACTTATTTGGCTAATATGACCAGGTTAGAGGTGTAAGACCAATGTCACTTCTGGACATGGCAAACCTGTTCAACAGTTTACATTTGATGGTTTGCCCAGGGCTTGTAAGTTTTTGATCTTTTATCTTTCTTCTAGTTGGTGCTGTCCATGTGAATTTATTTGTTAAATTGCATTTTCGATTTGTTATTCAGGATCCAAATACAAATAATTTGGTTGCTAGCACAACTTTCTACTCCGACAGCACACGAGCCATGTTGTGTTTGGTAAGCTAAGGGTCTTGTGGTTAATGGGCCTTAATGTTCTATAAAAAATCGTTAATGTCAAAGTGATTCAATTAGATATTGTATGACTTGTCATTTCCTTCTGATGGAGGTGGTAATTATTGAACCTTCATAGGATGTCAGCGGTATAATGTATCATATGGTTGAAACTACAAACTGTGCAACTATTATCTAACTTCTATGGTTGTATACAGGTAAGAATAGAAACAGATCCAGCTGATAGAACTCAACTGCGTATGACAGTTGCTTCTGGAGATCCTGCTCTAACATTCGAGTACGACCAAAATGTGCATTTGTTATGTGACTTCTTGGAGTTCATTACCAACTTATTATTAACTTTCAAACTTTCTTTTCACTATGTAGGCTGAAGGAGTTCATTAAGGAGCAATTGATTATTATCCCTGCAGCTCCCACGGCTGCTGCACCACCAATTCCTCCCCAACCTCAGCCTACCTCTCCACCTCCACCAGTATCAGACCCCGGGGCGCTGCTTGCTGGTTTGCTTTAAGTGGTTTTCAATTTGTGGTGTATTTTGTCCACAAATGACGGCTGTAAAATTTGTTTATATTGCACAACCCACACGTCCCATAGGCAAGATGGACACTGAGAAACGGGATGCCAGAGCTGGCGGAAGAGAGGGTGAGACCTGTGATCGGCATAGCATATCATTGGATTTCTGGGACGTTAAATCAAGAGTTTTGAGATTCTTTTGCACATATACCTTGTGCGTTTGTGAGGTCTGTAGTCTTTAGATGTGAGGTTCTATTAATTATTTCGTCTCCCTTAAATTTTATATTTGTCTTAGTCAGGCTTTACACAATTGGTTCACTTGGTGTTTGTAAGTTCCGTATTGGTTTGCCCCATGTATTTTAGTTTCCTATGATTATAATTAGGAAAAAGAAATAGAGCGTTGATTGAATTTCTTGTCCGTTGTTTTGAAGATTTGTTAAAGGTGTTTCACATAATAACACTCAATAATCTAAATGGAGCTCATCCTGGAGCAACTGTTTCAGCATAGGATTATTTTGCAGGTTCAAGATTTTAAGAATGCAGTTGCATTTACAACTCTAGCAAATTTAAGTTTATTATTGCAAGGAAGTCCTGTAATAGATGGATATGAGATCACTTGACTGATTAACTCATGCAATCAAGAATTTAAATTCTATCCATCAAGGCTGGAGCAAATTAATGCAACCTCCTAATAATCTTTTCTAAAAGAATCTGTGCATGACCATGCAAAACCAATCAATTTGTAGGTGACCAATTTACTTGGCGGACATCACGAGTGGCCTGCTCATTATGATTCATTCTCATATTGTGACGAAAAAGTAGCACTGGTAAGCCCCTTCAATCAGCCTTTATGTATGCCCAAGATGCACCAGCCTAAATAGTGATTAAGCATCAATTATCTCCATTCCCTACAGTTGCCGCACTTCCAACCATCTTCTCCAGACTCCTCATCATCCCAAGGTGAACAATGACGGTGGATCCATATATCACATGTTTCACAACAAAGATTAGGGTGTGGGTCTTTAAGTGAACACATCTTACATGGAACTGCAAAAGCAGCAGTAGATATTTTGCTAATTGCAGGCCCGTGCTTGACATAAGTCGTATCAGCATTCTTATCAGGTAGAAACCTTGATGTTTCGAGAACCTTGTTTAAAGCGGCAAACGACTCAATTCCATCCAATGGGCCACGATCATCATATGCAAGTAATTCATTGAAAGGGAGACTGGTCTGAGGCTCAAACTCCATATACTTGCATTCGTGACCATTTTCCTTGGAACTCTCCCTTGAAGTATCCACTTCAGCTATAGAAGGGGTGGATAAATCATTCAAGGGATTGGTAGCAAGAAGGGCACCTGAATCCTTCTCAAGTCCTATGTTTCTTACTGGCTGTTTAGCACTCCGCTCAACATGAGTTGGCATTTCTTCTTTAGGAAACACTGTGTTTCCTCCAAGAGGAATGGATAACTCAGAAGATTTCAAAGCAGTCTCTTTCTCTCTCTGAAGTCTGACTGACTGTTGACATATAGTTTCCACATTCAGTTCACAATCATCCACTGGAAAGTGTGAGGTGAATTCTTCAACAGCAGAAACAAGAGGCTTATTATCCTCCAAAGCTGGAATGGCCATATCCTCATCCTCCTGCAGCTCCGAAATGAACCCAGAATCAGGCTTAATTCCTTGTCTATCCATCTTTGAAGCCCTTGCGCACATCCTCTTTTCCTCTAATTGTCTTTTGCTTTTTGGATCTAAGTAAGGGCAGATGGGCATTCTAATCCTACGACACTTGCAACATTTGAATCCCATCACTTCAGAAACCTTTGACTCCTCAAGTTCAACAGCTTCAGCATGGTACCAATCTGTGACTCAAAAGATTAATTGTCAACCCAAAAAAAGTAACCAACAAACTCGAGACAAAATACAAGATTCCTGCATAGAAAGAAAACTTACATTTGCATGTTTCACAATGGATGTACATTAGATAAGGATCATATGGCTTAGAGCAAAGGCGGCAAACAGGTCTTACCAAACCACAATCTGGATTTCTCCGAAGAATGTGTTTAGATCTAAAATCACTAGTATCCTCGTTATTCTTTCGCCAAATAACACCCCAGTGGTGCTTCCCTCGTGTCACCAAATTTGAACTAGCATGCTTCACCTTAGAAGAATGCTTTAGAGTCGCAGTGGATGGAGATGGATTACTAGAAGTACCAACTGTGGATGCAGATGGATTACTAGAACTACCAACTTTTCCTCCTTTTCTGGCTGACACGGGAACGGGACTGTCTTTTCCTTGAATGAGTAAAGGACTAGTTGGAGATTGACTAATTTCGGCTTGCGTTAAAGACCTATTCTGGTAACACTGGTTGCAGGAGGTCATAAACTCCGTCTCCTCATTAGTAATAACTGTTGAACTAATTGAACATTCCTTGTGACATAGACCTACAAGAAAAATTCTCAGATATTTAATAGAACAATTGCTCATACACAGACTGGCGTGCGAGCCAAATAACAATATCTTAAGTAGCTGATCAATTGGTACCTAGGCACGTATTGCACTTGACTGCATTCCTGGAGAAGAGGGATCATATCAATACAGGATTGTGTAAAAGAGCTGAAAAGGAATTTTGAAATATACATTAAATGGGTACCTAAGTAACACATCCCCTTCATATGAAGCACAACAATGATTAGCATTGCCATCTCTCTTCTGTGCAAGATAAGAGAATACATCTTTACAAGAAGCCACCAAGCACCTTTTCTGCGACCTGGGAAGTGCATTAGCGAACTTGTTGGCTGAGGGGAGATCGTTTTCCAAGTTTTCTTCATAATTTTTTATTATATATAAAGGAATCCGTGACTCAGAAAACCAATATTTTTCCTTTCCCTCCTCTTCACTTTGCTCTACTTCTATTATACTCTTCTTGACACGAGATGGGACATGCTTCTGATTTCCAAAAGCAACACTATATCTAACCTCATCTCCGACAATTCTTTTATGGCATATGGAAGCGTTTCTAAAGGAAGATGCTTCTGACTCAGGACCTTTTCCATCCAGGAGGCTCTGTTCAGGACTAACAAGATCACTCCATCTCAGATGCATATCTAGGTACCTGACCTGTTACATGACCAAACATAATAAGAATACTTAGCCTGACTTGAGACTTTTCTGCAGAAAGAAAGGAATTAAAAAACCTATTGCAATGTCATAAATCACCTGAAGTGCAAGTTGTGATATCGTCTTACACACATCAACTGCAGCTCGCCAAGCAAGCTGCCTGCTTATTTTGGCAGTCTTGGACCCTTCAGGATAATGAATACCAGGTATCTTTCTCAGACCACCTGCTCGAGTAAAAGTTGTTAGTGGATTCTCCCCCACTCTGAAATTTGTATTCCACTGAATTTATTAAAGCAAAAAAAATGAATCTTCTATGAAGGACAAAAATAAGTTCATTGGGCACACAAGGTACCGTGCTGCGCTGCTTTCTTCAACATTGACCAGGGTAGAGTTGCTTTCTGGAAGAGAAGCTTCGAGAGTATGCCTCCTCTCCACCAAGTAAAGTCCTTCAGTTTAGTTTTGCAATCATCAGCAGTTACTTTAACCATTGATGATGGTTTCCTACCCCGCCTCCCTGATTTTTGCTTATGAGATGATTCCATAACACCAGTAGTTGAATGAGTAGTGGAAGATTCAGATGCTTCACCATCAACAAGCTTAAACCAGTCCACAGAAAAAGCAACAAACCGGATATTCTCCTCAAACTGCAGTCCATACACTATGTTCTTAAGCATGAAGAGCATACTATCTATAGGTGGTAATGACATATGTAAATAATAGCTACAATATACAACTGGATCCCATAGCACTTCGGAAAATCAACAGTTGGAGCACCCATAGAAAAGTTCAAAAGTGGGATAAGGCTTCTTATTTAAATGCAAAGGTACCAGTTTATAAATAACAAGTATTCAGTTCCTACCACATAAATTCCTAAAACAATCAGAAGTGCAACTTAAGAAATTTTGGATTTTGCAGTGTAGTATTATGCCAGATTCATTATTGAAATTCAGTTTGATAAGCTGCTAGTATAATCAATGCACAAGGCTCATGTCATTACTGCACTTGCAGCAGAAAAAATACTCCTCAATGAACAAGAGCAAAGTTGAGGGCAAAAGCTTCATGTGCAAATAGTGTGGATGCACCTCCGAATTACGTCCGCCCACTCCTCAATGAACAAGAGCAAAGTTGAGGGCAAAAGCTTCATGTGCAAATAGTGTGGATGCACCTCCGAATCACGTCCGGCCACGGGATCTTTTAGAAGTTGTTCAGTGCTGATGGTAAATTTTCCTCCATTTATTTCCCATGTGATTCTCCCATTATTTAATAGCAATCACATTTGCCTTAATAAAACAAAACATAGGCTAATGTCGCTTCCTTGAGCAATAACATTAATTTGCTAGATTTTCTTGTATTATTAAATGAAAAATGTTTATTATGTATGCTAATGTTGTATTATCTTAACACCATTGCAATGTCTAATACTGATTAGTTATAGTCCAGTAAACGAATAATGCTTGGATGAGGTGAAAAAAAGGGAGGCAAGAGTAGAGGAGGTAAGAGAAGTGGGCATAACTGATTCCCCTTGTTGTTTGGAAGAAGAAGGAAACGAAACTACAGGTATACAGCTCTTCCATTTATAACGAAAAGTAGTTTATAAGTTCTGACTTCTGAGCCGTAAGAGAACTAAACCAACTTTTCCTACTTTGTGTTCGCATCAAGTTCTGACCCCTAAGAGAACTAACCAACTTTTCCTTCTTTGTGTTCACATCCTTCCTTGAAACAAACCTAGTTTTCATATAAACATCCTATAACTGTGGACTTATTCACAAAAAATACTACTAGTTCAAACTTTAATGCTTAAAAGCAATAAGCGAAAACAGATGTTACACAAATCTAGTCAACCGAGCAACAGAAGTCGATTTGAAGAAAGCATTCTGTGACAGACACTTTCACAAGGGGCTAAAAAAACAACAAAAATAAAATTTTACTCAATAACTTACTTGAAGCAGAAGAGACTTTATCACAGTGCAACTAGTAGCTTCTTCTGCCTGTTTACGCCATTGTTTTCTAAAGGCTGTACTTAGAAAAGGACCAACTGTCAGACCACATAAGCTCTGCTCCATCAATATAATATATGTGGCAATACCATGAAGATTTCCCTCCCCAACACTTGCGGGACGAAGACGAGCTAGTATCTTCACTGCCCCCTTAATGGCATTTGATGCTGCGGCATTTAACAAGCATCCTTTCTTACTAGTCACAGCAGCCTTACAATTAATACACCAACTACATCTTTCCCTTGGTACTTCCACAACCTTCTTTTCAGTATTTGGCCAGAAAAAGCGTGTTGCTGCTGATGAGAAAGCTTTTGCCTGAAGTAAAACATTAGCAGAAAATTTCTGCCTATTCTCTAAAGCATGACTCTCTGCACCTTGGTTTTCTCCTGGAGAAAGTTCAGCTAGATTTGCAGCAGCAGATGCAGCAAAATCTCCATGCAGATAACTATTTATGTATCGTTGAGGTCTAAAGGATGACCCCATGTACATGCAGCCACAAGTGGGTTCTCTGTGACCCATTCTGCTACGTCGGCCACAAGCCTTTGCACATTCAAGAGACACTGCAATTCCAGAACATTTACTATTAACTTGTTCCACATAGTTGATACTGCTTCTTGAGGTACAAGTAGCAATTTCTACCAACTTTGTGTCGTCTTGTTGAGTCCGCTCAGATGGAATGACCTGCTGACCAACTGAACTAGCAGGTTCAATATATTTCATTCCAGCTTGTTCAGATGGAAGCAAGTCTATAGATGCATTACTCTGTCTTCCCATAGAATCACTATTCACCTGGTAACAAATACCATCAGGTTGCATAACTGCACCCAAAGTCTCATTGAACATGGGTTCCTTTGATAAACCAACCATAGAAGCATCTTCTGAACGGAATTCAGTAACACAACTTCCAGTATTCTCTCCCTCAGGACTTCCCTTGACCAATGGAATAAGTGACGGTGTAGAGAAACTAGTACATGTTGCTGCATTTGGTCTGTCTGAACCAATTTCAGACAGTCCACCATCAGGGAAAGAGACATTGCCAGGAATTTTCCAGTATTGCTTAATTCCTTTGCATATTTCAAGATATAAAGTACTGTGCTGAGCATTGGCATTAAGTGCTTGCAGGACTCTGGGAACGTCCTTCTTGTTGTAGTATCTGAAAATAGAGTCTGCACCAGACAAGGCCTTCAACCTACAAACAAAGATCAGATGTATTTTAGAAAGAGACAGGGCTAAAGCTGATTGCAGCCTAAACTACAAAAGGAATAAGTGCATTCTACATTTCCGAAGATCAGTGCACAGCCAAATGAAGCAACTGAATAGAGTAGATCAGAAAAGAAGTCACAGAGACATACACGAGCAAATGACCACAAGTACCCAAGAAGATTTGTCCATAGGAATCAACACCAAAAATTTCTGCTCCTTTCAGAGTTGTTCCCCTCATAATTTTTGGTTCAATTTCGTTGATTATGCACTCAGGACAATACCATGCCCCTTCTGGTATATGCATCTTGCTAACTCCAATGCACCTTGCATGGTAAGACGATGGACACCCATCACAGCAAAGCAAAGTCCCCTCCATACCACAGAGACAGCATTCATCACTGTTACTGTTTTGATCTGCACCAGCGACATAATCTTGGTTACTAACCATGAGTCCTAAGCTATCAGTACTACAACACTGCTTTCTTCCATGATTTTCTTTATAGAGCTCGATCGCTTCTTGTTCCTCACAGGCAGAAGTTTTAGCATATCTGGGATGAACTATTCTTGGTGCACTGACAGAAGCAACGTCTGTACTTATATCTGACTCAATACCTGCCTTTGATTCTTCACGCATGTCAATTTCTGCTCTTAGTTCTTCAGAATCTAGAACATTATCACACAAAATCTGCAAAACCATGATTTTCCTGCCAGCAGATAACAAGTAATATTCCCTCTGTAAAGTATGGGGATAAAAGCCTTTCCAACCAGGTTCTGCTATGTATCCCATTACTGTTAAATAATGAACAAGATATACTGGCCAAGTCATTGTATCAAGCAAGCCCCAATCAATGCCCCTAACAGCAAGCAACATGAGTTAATTTAGACTTATCATATGTAGGTGTTCAATAATGCACTTAATATGAGATGATGAAAGAATTATAAGTATAAATATGCAATGAAAAGGGATGTTCCCTGACTATTGCTCATCCAGAGAAATATATATCAGCAATCTAATTCAATAAGGATAACATAGGCCAGTTGAAATAGCATGTCATTACCAAAAGGTAATTTTGGCTCCTGCTAATAAAGTTGCATGGTTAGTGGAATGGTGGAAATTACTCATTCACATTCCAAAGTAGATAGTCTTTAAGCCAAAGGGTTATCAGAGAATCATGGCATTCCAATGTCTTTAGGTAGGTATCAGCAGCAGAACTGGGTCAACCCTCTGCAGGTGCAGGCAGAAAAAGTAGCAATGAACTTGTAGTGAGTAATAAATGCAATCGGTAAATTGAGCTTATCAATTTGATAACTCTGTCTACCTATACAGATATCTAGGCATTCTTCTGATTTCATATATTTTTGTGGACGACCTGGTAGCAGCACTTACATCTCAAGGAAATTAAGTATTATGACAGAATTTCACTAGAACTATCAACAATAAAAAATTTCATTAAAACAATCACCCACATTATTATTATTATTATTATTATTATTATTATTATTATTATTATTATTATTATTATTATTATTATTATTATTAT
>JAOTQR010000092.1:22051811-22082715 GCA_025774065.1 Solanum ossicruentum | reverse complement strand
CGAAAGTTGCATTGACTAACTGCTACTTCACAAATGAAAAAAGCGCAGATAGTTTAAAGAGCCATTTTGCTTTATTCTATCATACTCCAAGGCAAAAAAATAGTCAATCTTTGGCTCCATCCGAAATTGATGGATAATGAAAAATTATAATATTTATATATTATTATAATTATTTTTTATTTATATAATTATAAATGTTAAACTCCATTTAACTTCTTTGTAATTCTTTTATTCGAATATTTTTAGGATAAATCCACAATCAAAACTCGAATTCAAATTCTTTACTTATGCTCAGTCTTACATTGATTGAACAGAAAATGGAGGCAAGTACAAATAGTTTATAAGCGGTTCAAAACTCTTCATGTCAAAATTAAAGTTGATTTTTAAGTTAAATTTTGTGACAATAGACATTATGTAGATTTAAATTTTAGAAATTTTCTCAAATTTAAATTACATCTAATCTATTATTATTTTTCTTTTCGTGTTCTTTTTTATTTTAATTGCCGACAGTTAGTAAATATTGTTGAATTTAGCTTTTAAAAAGAAAATAAATATTTGGATTCCACTTATCTTTCCTTCACTTTATCCGTTTTCTTCCAATTATATGTGTATATATATGTATATATTGAGTAGGGCCAAAAATATTGGTCAATTATTTTTTTTCTTTGGTGGATAAGTTTCAATTTATAAGGCGCATGCATAACACAAAGCTCCATGCTTAAATTACGCCCAAACTAGTGCGGCCTTCCTTGTCATGATTTCTTGCTAAACATAGAAACCAATATTTATATATTTATTACTACAATATATTAAAAAAGGCAACACCATCATTACTGCAAAGTTCAATTTTCACCTTATTCCGGAACAATTGCTCATATTGTTTGAGCCTGATTGACATTGCTGCTAAAGACTACTTATTTATTTTTAAAAAATTATTTTACATTTGGCTAATTTATTTGAAAATACTTTTGATAAGTAAATTATGTTTGGCTAATGACTAATTTTTTTAATAAAATAATTGAGAGTCAAATTACGAAAATACTAATGCATTTTTAATCTTAAAATTATCTTACAAAGATAAATATTTTGAAAAACTATTATAAATTTGAATTAAAATTTTCTTTTATCAAATTAAAATGTACAATACTAAAATTTTCAATCAATATTTTTCATAGATAAATAAAAAATATTAACATGTTGATTTAAATATAATTAAAATATCAAGAAAAATCAATTTAAAAATCATTTCATAAATTAAATCACTAAATAGGAAAAAAAAATTCACCCAAACATATATATATGACAAGGATATATTGCTTATACTTTCGTTTTAAAACAACTTTATTGATTGACCAAACACCCTAATTTTAAAAGTGTTTTTGGTCTTCCAACAACAGTAAACTCTTAGATTGGACAAACTTTTGAGAAGTTAGAATTGTACTTTGAGAAAAAATGTATATGAATAACTTTAAAATTTAATCAAACACTTTAATAATAGTAAAATTAACCAAACATGCTACGATTATTTCAAACAACTTAGGTAAAAGGACCTTCTAACTTTTACAAGTTTCAGACCTACAAATTCCTTTTTTTTGTTTTCTTTTTTTCTTCAAAAAGGAGAACCCAAAGAAAGGGGAAATTAAATACTCAGGTCTAGTTCACATAAAGGAATGTTTGGCGGCTCAACATTAAAAACAAGTTGAGACAACACAGTAGGTTGTGAAAAACTTCATATGCACTTGTCTTCGTGTCAATTTGAGAACCCTCTGTCTATCTGTTTTTGCTAAGCTTTTTTTCACATGAATCTTGATCCAATCAAACCACTCTTCACATGAATTTTAGTTCTCTACACACTGGTGTCACACACACCAAAAATCTTTACGTAACTTATTTTAATTTAAGATAACATCAATTAATAACTCAAGAATAAATGGCAGGCAACATGTTAGTATATTATATGTGGGTGTGGGTAGAAGAGGTATATGTGGGTGTGGGTAGAAGAGGACTTATATGGACTTGATTAGTACATTTGCTAACTGGTGATTGGATTAGTTGGACAAGGCTCTTTTCCATTTCTTTTCTCTCCATTTTCTCCAAGTTTCATACGTAGTAAAAATTAAATTTGATGACTTAGATTTAATTAGTCATTTTTCTCTCTCTATTATCTTAATAATTAAATTTAACTTTTGCCACGAGTCAACCATCAAGATAGATACTTAGAGAAAATGAAAAGGAGCCTACTCCGAATTAGCTATGATGGAAGAAAGAGAATATCCTTTTCATTTCAAAATGCATCAAGAAAAATTAAGATTGTCATTGGGGTGAGATGTCAGAGACTTAAAGATAAGCACTTAAAGTTTTGAGAAAAAGGTGAAGATGTCATATTAATTTGATTTACTAGAAAGTACATTGATATAATTAATATGGTTAAAGTATAATATTAGTGGAAAAAATAATTAATTGATTAAGCTTACTTATTCCTAATAAATGTTCAATTTCACCCAATATGGTGTTTCAGATGGCCAAAAGCAAAAAGGTTGACTTATTAATTATTGGTACAGTTTGTTTTGGTAGAAAGGTTGGTTAGCACCAGAAGTTGGAATGGTTGATAAGAGTTCCTGACTCATTTTTCTTTTCTTTTTATCCTTCCATATGGATCATAACCAGTAATTAACAAAAACTTTGGTCTAAAGGATAAAATTTTTATTTTTAATTAAAAATTTCGAGTTTGACCTTTGAATTTATTATTTTTTTTTGGTGGAGAGGACTTTCCTTTTTAATGAATGTAAATTTAAAATAAGTAGGGAGCCCAGAGCACATCGGATGAACAAAAAAGATGAATAGATAAACTTTTGTCAAATTAAGTTTTGGGCTTAATTCATATCTAAAGTTAATTTTGAAAGGAAATAATTCGATCCTTCTAAGGAGTCCATAATTTTGTCCTAATCCGATGTAGATTATTCGTATAGACACTTTCACATGCACAAATCCAAATATTCTTTATCCAGATTCTATGATTTGATACCAAGCATGATATTCAAGTATTGAGATTATATTCACAACTCCATATAATCCATGAGCCTTACACCAAAATCAATATTTTGTCCCTGATACCATATCAAATTAGGTGTTGGACATAATTAGCATATCAAAATCTAGCTCAGAAAAAGGGAAGATAATTTAAATCGTATAAGGAGGTCAAAATTCTCTTTCCTATTTGACATAGAGCATTCTCATCAATAGTGTTACTTGACACTTTAAATTAATACTTTAATTATCCCAATTTATGTGATACTTTTTTCTTTTAAGTTTGTTCAAGAGAAAATGCCACATTTTCTAAATTTAGTAAATATTTAAGGGCATCATTTCCATTTATGGAACATTTTATTGTATAAAGAAAAGTTAACTAAAAGCAAGAATTAAAATAATTTAAATAAGGACAATTTGCTACTACCTTCGTCCTATATTAAATGACTGTCTATAAATATGGGTCCCATATTATAAGGATATTTACTAAATTATAAAGAATTTATTATTTTTTTTTTATTTTATTTTTATCATTAATTAGTGTATTAATGATTTTTTGTAACTTAATTTAAAGTAAATTGATAAAAATAAAAGGTAAAGTTCAGTAGTATATTAATAATTTCTTAATAATAGTACAAACTGAAAAGTACCCATATAATATGTAATGAAGAAAGTAATATAACAATTTCTTTTAATAAAAATATAAACTTTATATTCAAGTAAAAAAATATCACATAAAATTAAAACAGAAACGAAAAAAGGAAAAAGAGTGGGAGAGGGTAAAAAACTGACAAAAAGTCAAGTGTACTGTAGAAGAGTCTAAAATAAGCTGAAAACTTTACTATAAAATTCCCCCCTTCTCCCTCTCTCAGTTACTCACTCCACACATTACTACCCATACATTATCTCTCACTCTTCTGCACAATGCCACAATACTCTTCTATCTTAACATAGAAAGAAAAAAGAGAATTATTGCTTTTTAGCTGAAACAGAGATCTAATTTGTTCTGTTTTTGAGCTAAAGAAAGAAGAAATGGCAGAGGTTTCAACAAATGCTCTGTTTCCAGAGACATCTCAGGGGACAGCAGCAGATATGGCAGGGCAAATTGGGTTAATGTGGGAATTAATTAAAGCTCCATTAATTGTTCCATTGTTAAGGGCTGCTATGTACATTTGTTTAGCTATGGAACTCATGCTTTTCATTGAAAGGCTTTATATGGGTGTAGTCATTGTACTTGTTAAACTCTTTATGAGAAAGCCAGAGAAAAGGTATAATTGGGAACCAATGCAAGATGATTTGGAGATTGGGAATGAAGGTTTTCCTATGGTGCTTGTTCAAATCCCAATGTTCAATGAAAAAGAGGTCTAAATTTTGTCTTGTTCTCTTTTATGTTTTTGAGTTGTAGAAACAGAGTTTTTGAGAAATTGAATTATGGTGTTTTGTTACAGGTTTACAAGATCTCCATTGGAGCTGCATGTAACCTTTCATGGCCGTCTGATAGACTTGTGATTCAAGTTCTTGATGATTCTACTGATCCTCTCATTAAGGTATTATTCTCACTATAATATAAGCATATGGACTCTGACATTATAAGAATCGTGGTCAGGTGCGGAGCAATATTCACTCAAAGATGGTCAAATGAATACCTTTCGTTTGGAAAACTTTATTGAATATATAAGTTAAATATAGATATTTTGGTATATATCAATTGTTAATTACCACCCATATTTTAAAGATATAAACATTTGACGAAAACGCTTCTGATCGTGGTGGAATGAATATGATGTTTCTATCCTTCACTAAAGGTATAGAAACAAATTATGATAGAAAGCCTAGTGACACAAATTTAAATTAATTGAGCCTCAAAGGCTTCTTGTCTTCATGAACTTAATAATCCAAGATTAGATCTGTAATTTTGGCTTTTCGTTGATGTTTATTTCTTCGCATTTATATTCTAAGCTCCATAATATTAGGTCAGTTCTATTAATTATATTGAGTATAATGTAATTAAGAATGTCCAGCTTTTATTACACACACTTGACACTATCCAGTTTTCACCCACCACAACTAACATTTTCCTTACAGTTTCTTCATGTAGTAGATATACACTCAATAAATGAGTATGGGTTCCCTTCCCTTTGTTATGTTATTTTTATGAATAATTAATTAATGAATGCAATTAATAATGTTGAAGGATTTGGTAGAGAAAGAATGCTTAAGGTGGGCAAGCAAAGGGATTAACATTAGGTACCAAATTAGAGAGAACAGAGGAGGCTACAAAGCTGGAGCTCTTAAGGAAGGACTAAGACATGATTATGTCAAAGACTGCGAATACGTCGTCATTTTTGACGCTGATTTCCGGCCTGAACCGGATTTTCTCCGACGAGCTATCCCTTTTCTCGTACACAACTCCGAAATTGCACTCGTTCAAGGTCGCTGGCGTTTCGGTAAGCCCAATTTTTAACCATGATTAAGCTAATCATTTACTCAATTAGTTCCATTAATTAATCACATTATGTTCCTAAACCAGAGTGTCGGTGCTCTTTAGTCAGTCCACACTGTTGATGTTAACTTCCTAATTACTTTACTGCACGTTTATGCTTACGCATCTTCGTGTCCCGTTGCTTTTGTTGAAGTGAACTTTTAAATACTAAAGATTGGTTAATTATTTTTCTGTGGGTCCATGAAGAATACACTAGTCAAGGGGTGGGACCAACCATGAACATCTTTAAAAAAAATTAAAAAATATCACTCCCTTTCCCTTATTTTACCTAACATCCTTTTTTTCCAAAAAAATATTATCTTATTTTTTAAATAATTTAATTTTAAAATATTTTTTATTTTTAATAAAATAATTATAAATATCTAAAAATAATTCTAAATGACAAAATTTTAAAATTTTTCTTTTTTTAATATCATGTCAAATTAAAATATATGATATTTTTGTTCTACCAAACCTCAACTCTAAATGGCTAATTAATATGTGCAACAGTTACAGATTTTGTGTATCGTGTAGTTGGTGCTTACATAGATTATACGATGGCATTCAAACAAAGAATCATAATTAAGTCAAGGTGGAATGATTTATTTATTAATTCAATAAATATGATTAATTTCGTTCTTTAATGATCAGCCGTAATTAAGATTTCCTACACACACACAACATCTGCTAATGACGTTCTTATCCTCTCCCTTTATCGAGGAGACCGAGTCATAGACCCCGCAGTTAACGGCGAGGAACTGCTTTATGTCCCGGGGTAGGTTTGTCGTAAGGTCGATTGACGGTTAGATTTGTCATTTCAATGTGTCTTCATGTGCTGCTCTTCTCGCCGACAGTTGTGTGATGTGTACAAGTAAAAATTTAATGAGACAACATAAATTAAAATACCGAAACTGAAAATGATTTTTGCAGGATGTCTGATGACGTGGAATATAAACTTCCATTTCACCTAAGTAACTAGAAGAAATTATGCATTATGCAACTTGTAATTAACTGAGTTAGTCCTTTGTTTTATTACAGTGAATGCAAATGAATGCTTATTAACAAGAATGCAAGAGATGTCATTAGATTACCATTTCACCGTGGAGCAAGAAGTGGGTTCATCTACTCATGCATTCTTTGGGTTCAATGGTAAGTGAAAAATTAGAACTATTATCCGTTACACTTCTCTGTAAAGGTGTTATTTGTCCAAATATTTTTATTGTTATGATTAAAATATTATTAAAAAAACATATAGTAATAAAATGATGGTTACAGAGAAGTCTGATCGTGAAACTCGTTCAATTTGATTGAATTTGCCCTGCATTTGCATTTGCTTATTGATTAAAACTGTACTCCTAAAATCCTAACAAGATGGTTTATTTTACAGGAACTGGAGGTGTATGGAGAATAGCAGCCATTAATGAAGCTGGTGGATGGAAGGACAGAACAACTGTAGAGGATATGGATCTTGCAGTTAGAGCTAGTCTTAAAGGCTGGAAGTTTCTTTATCTTGGTGACCTCCAGGTGTTTGATAAAATTCCTCATAGAACCACTCTGTTTTTTGCCTTATTTTACTTGAAAGTATATCTTGTTACTAAACTGAACTTTGCCACTCTAGGTAAAAAGTGAACTTCCCAGTACATTCAAAGCCTTCCGTTTTCAGCAGCATCGTTGGTCGTGTGGCCCTGCCAATTTGTTTAGGAAAATGGTGATGGAGATTGTTAGGAACAAGGTATGAGTTAACTCTTTAAGTTGAGTTAGGTTATGTTAGTCACCCATATTAAATTGTCCACGTTCCAGATGTCTAAGAGATGAATGAGGTTTGTTTGATTAAAGATTCTGAATTGTTTTGTTTCGTGTTTGCAGAGAGTGAATATCTGGAAGAAGTTTTACGTGATCTACAGCTTTTTCTTTGTCCGAAAGATTATAGCTCACATGGTCACATTTTTCTTCTTCTGCGTTGTTCTTCCATTGAGTCTTTTAGTTCCTGAAGTTGAAGTCCCTACATGGGGTGCCATCTACATCCCCTGCATTATCACCACTTTGAATTCTGTTGGAACTCCAAGGTCTATATAATATGCCTAACAAATTCTCTTTTTTACTTCTCAGCAGAATTTTTTTTTTCCCAAAGTTTTCTAATTTGATTATGGAATTTGACAGGTCAATTCATTTACTCTTCTACTGGATTCTCTTCGAGAACGTGATGGCTTTCCACCGAACCAAGGCAACATTTATCGGCTTGCTAGAAGCAAAAAGAGCTAACGAATGGGTTGTCACAGAGAAATTAGGCGATGCTCTCAAGAGCAAAGAGAAAACTAAACAAACCAAGAAACCCCGAGGATCTCTATTTGGAGACAGGTGAGAAAACAATGAAGCTTTATTTTGAATGTTCTTGATATCATTGAGCCATTTGAATATTGCACCAGTTTGTTTACCATGTATTATCGGTTGGTTTAATCGTACAGGATTCTTCCACAAGAACTGGGATTTGCAGTTTTCCTTTTCTTTTGTGGATGTTATGATGTCCTCTATGGGAAAAGGCAGTACTTCCTTTACGTCTTCCTCCAAGTCATTACTTTTACAGTTGCTGGATTTGGATACATTGGCACCATAGTCCCCTCATAATAGCACAAACTTTAGAAAGAAAAAAAAACACTTCCTGTATTGGCTGATGTACACGGAAATATATATTTGAGTGCTTTTGTGCAACCATTTTCGGAGGATGCCAGACTCAAAATCTCCGGAGAATTTTCTTAGAGATACAGTGCTGATAAACAGGAGCGAAGAGATGTCTGTATTAACACAGAACAGCTGAGAAAGTGAATAGGTAGATTGTATTTTATTTCTATTGAAGTTCTTTAGTTGTGTGACATTGTAATTCTTCCCTTTGCCTTAGGCTTTCAAAAGGGGACACAAGTTCAGATATTGCTAAAAGGGCAAAACTTGTAATCAAGTTTTTGTCATTATAGTTGCAATTCTTTTCTTTTGATGATCATTGTATCCTGAAGACTCCACCTATATATGCATATAACAGGAGCTAGTGATTTAAAATATTTGACAGCTTTAGTAATTTACTGTTGTCTCTGCCCGAAAGTTTTTTGTGTAGAAATTGAATATTTTCATCATTTCTTTCACCAGTTCTGTTTCACCATTAAGTAATGAGTGAGTCTCCCGTGGACAAAAACAGACTCTTCATTTACCTTTGCGATGAAATTGGTGAACTCTGCTTCACAAAGCATGCATTTCTGCTCTGTTTAGTGGTAACAAGTGGAGTGGATACTGGCGAGCAGCAAGCAGCACATTGTAGGTTTCCAAACCTGACTCCTAAGAAGTTGCTGGCTTTTCATCAGCCATTGCACGCTAGCATTTTCCCAACCTAGTAAAAGGGTTGTTAGTTGTAGCACACAGTGTACTAGTGAATAGGAAAAGCGAGTTGAGATTTTTAGCCAGAAACATCTCACATATTGGCAATTACTTGGTACTATCTTTCCATCTCACCATAGAATTTCTGATGCCATCATAACATGAACATCTTGTGAAAAACTTGAAGATTTCTAGCCGTTACTGTATTTTCGTGTAGTTTAAGTGCAAATTTGAACCCTTTCACTTGTAAAAAAGGTCCATGTAGATGTTGGAAAGCCTTTGCCATTAACCAACAAGGGCTTATAACAATTTAATTTTAAAATTTTTTATTTCAAATAATTTTCATTTACATAAATATCTCAGAAAGAATTTAGACTACAAGTTTCAAAAGTCTTCCTCTTTTAATCACCATTTCAAGTCAAAAAGTGTCACATAAAATGAACGGAGAGACTGATTGTTTATCTTTAGGCACCTAGCTAATATGTACACTTACTCAAGGCATTATGCCCCTTCTTTATCCAGCAAATTGCTGATATTATAAATTGATTGATGTGCTTTGCTTCTATAACAAGAAAAGTACTGTCATCAGCACATGAATAGAATCTTAACTTTTGTTAATAGCTTTAATGAATACAGTGACAACAGTTGAAAAAAAATAAATCGTATGACAACAGTTGAATCATTAGTTGATTTGAGATTTTGGAAACTTCTATAAGCAAACTCAATGTGTCATATACATATAGGCTGCTACTTTATTAATATATAATTATTTTATGCTTTCGGCGATACTTAATTATTATTTTTAGCTAATGAAGTTTCATCATCTTTAGCATCAAATTTCTATTATTTTTCTACTATATATAATAAGCAGCCATATATTTGTAGAATATACGAAAAAGAAAAAATTAACCTATAAAAGTCTTCCACTAATCTAGAAATCACCTTCACTAAACACAATTTACTATTGGGAATGCATGAAAATGCATAATTAGATTGAGGATGCAAGAAATGACAGAGATTGTCTCAATAGCAATTCACTTTTTTTCATGATATATATTACTACCTCCGTCTCATATCATTTGAGTATTTTTTTTATAAATATTTGTCTTATATTATATGGGTAATTACTAAATTAGGATAGAATTAATTATTTTTCTCCATTTTACCCCACCATTAATTAGTGTATTAATGATTTTATTAACTTAATTTAATGTACATTGATATAAATAGCAGGCAAAATGATAAAATTCACTAGTGCTTTAATAATTTTTTAATAACCATATAAAACGGAAAATACCCATATAATATGAGACAAAGGGAGTGTATATATATTCCATATGTTGGTAATATTTTAATTATAATGTCGGACTTGAAATAATTTTTATTTTTTGTTGTTTTTTATGATAACGATGACGGAAGTTGTAATTACTACATTTTTGGTGTGCACAATTCAGCCCATTCAATTTGTGTAATTTTTTTGTTAAATTAAAAAAGTAAATTACACTAGACAAATCTATGGATAAATAATCAATTTAAATTGCCACGAAAATGGGGTAAATTTCGTAGTCTCAGGTGTCCACTTAAATAAAGTTGCAGAGTGCAAATGGTGTCTACTTTCTTAATTTAATCGACAATTTCCATGTTCTAATCAAATCCTTGATGATGGAGACAAATTTTTTTACTACTAATATTCATCCAAATCCCAGGACCCTCAAATATTGCATGTCTTGTGGTAATTTGAGACGAACACAAAGTGCTTTATCTTTTTATATGTCACCATTAGCACATTTGAAGCAAAATATGTTGGGCCATCACAAAGATTTCAGGTTCAAGGTTTGGTAATAGAATGAATTTTGACAGAGCTTTCCTTTTTAATGTTTATTATGTGGTGCGAGTTTGATGGAAATTAATTCTAAATTTAAACATTATTATAGTATATTAACTTAAAATTAATATAAATTTTGAACTCATGTTATCGATTCATTGGTTCCAAACGCAAGCTTTGGCATATTATGCATTCGCTCTTGTTGGATACACTTTATAAAATTAGGTCTTACGTCTGACTCACACTCAAAAGCTAGCTCAAAAAGATGAGAATAGTCCAAGTTTTATAAAGAATCCACCATCTTATTGGTTACTAATGCGGGATCTAGTGGTGAACAATTTTAATTTCATGGGCTCAACATTGGGTGAGATGGTCTTGCACTGATATCATGTAATCATATAAAATTAGGTTTTGAATCTAATTCACAGCTCAAAAACTAGCTCAAAAGAAGAAGAGTTGTCTAATTCTTATAAAGAGTCTACCTATTTTATTAACCATCAAACGTGAGACTTTTATCATTCTTTAATGTACTTGTCTGGCAAGGTCAGAAAAGAAAAGTATAGAAAGAGAACAATGGTAAATCTGATAAATCCCACATGCCTCAACAGAGAATATATATACACACACGAAATTCCCCTAACCAACCATTAAAAATTACTTGAACAGTAAAGTTGAGAAAGTGTAATGAATTATGGTCATTCAATTTTTATTTTATTATTTCAAAAGTTATTAAATAATTTTTTGTAACACAAAGAAAAATTACTTAACTTTGTATAAGTATCACTAGAATACAATTACCAAACATTTTTTCCCTTGCCTTAATGTCGTATAAAATGTTTTTTTTCCTGTTTTCATCTAACGATGTTTGTAAAAAATAAAATAAAATCTAACAATGTTTGTATTACTAAGGGAAAATTGTGTGCTTTATTCTTAATTACAAAAAGTAGTTTAATAATTTTTGTGATATTTCAGTAAAACTGAGTGAGCTTTTTAACTTAAAGAAAATAATTTAATGAATTTAGAAGGGTTCCTAGATTGAGTGAATTCTTTGATGCCTTCCTTTAGGTAGGGTGTAACAAAAAAAGTACTCAAAACTCACTAGTACATGGAGTTTTCTTTTTCATCTTGCAATATTTTTGAACTTTTTTTAAAGGAAGCAGAGTAACATGTTTTCTGGAGGTTCCTGTCTGTTACCTCATCCTCACATTGATCATGAATGGTCAGCATTCAAAAGAAAAAATTAAATTAAATTAACGATAAACAAAATTTCATAACTAAACATGCTAATCTTATTTAGCTACAGATTAGCGATGAAGTATAAGAACATCTATTTAGCTAGGAGCTATTTAGCTTTGGACTAATTGGGGATTATCAACAAAGTTTGTAGCTAATTCCATATTTTTTTTAAATCCATATCTCGAATGGTCCATCAAAATACATATTTTTTTTTTGGTTTCATTTACTAGACTCATGTTGACTTGATTAGATTTCCAGAGCATAACTAATAAAATTAATACTTTTTTTGTACGCTTTTACCTGTTTAGTGTATTAAAATAGATGTTTATTTTTATATTTTTTAGACTACATAATTCGTTAATGTTTTTCTTTTGTTCTAAATTAATATCGAAGCATTTTACGTTAACAACTCCTAATGGTTTGAAGCCTTTTCGAGAAAATTTTGCAGTCTTGATCGAAAACTAACAATATCACATCATATAACGAATACACATATTTAAGTTATTTTAACCCTAATTCAGAAGAGACATTGACAAATGGCAAGTATACTGAGGTGGGATCCAAGACCATGAATAACTCACAAGAATACTAAATTTTTTAGAGGATGACCTAATTTGTTGGTTGAGAGGTCTCCCTCATTTGCTGTCTTCTTTCTTCTTATTAATAATTTGCTATACTACAAGTATCTCTTTCATTTAATGTCATGACTGCTCCATTTCTAGGCCTATTTAATTAATCCCAACTCCATCAATGCTAGCTCAAAGGGATCATTTGTTGTTGTAAATATATAAACCACAGAATATTCTATCTTTAGTTTTAATTTAACATGATTTCCTTACTTTATTAACTTCCAACTTTATTTACTATGAAGAAAATTGGCTAACTTTGGCACTTGATTTACATCCCCGTCTTTTTAATTTTTAAAAATAATTTTATGTTATGTCAAAAATCAGTTAAACAAATTAAAATTGAGGGAGAATATATTAGGAAAGGAAGAAAAAAAGGAAAAGGGACATGAATGATGCTTAAAGAGTGATGGCGTTGGTAGAATGTCGGCAGCCGGCAGGGGACTTTTATTAGGATGCTCAGCTGATTACTATATTTTACTACTTTATATGAGAGCTTGGAAGTAGATACGTCATGGTCGACATGTCTGCTTTAGCTGTCTACACATTATTTGATGTATTTATTTCAACTGTTTGATATTATTATATTATTTCTATTAATTATTTTTTCAGTTGTTACAGCTATGAATTTACAATAATGCACCTAATTAATTATTTATTCTTAAAGATAATTGTCGATTAACGTGTATATTTCAGCTACTTGATTTTACTATATCATTTTTATTAATTATTTTTTTAATCGCTTCAACTATGAATTACAATACTACTCCTAATAATTCATGTATTTTAAAGCCAATCCATGCTGGCACGAGCTCTTGTAATTTAATTTCGAACCACGACAAACAAACAAATTTAATTTTGTAACAGTATATAGTGCATGATATGGGCCAATACAATTTCAGTCCATGTTTGAGTCCCGGGCCCAATTAGTTCATTCATTGTGCTACACTTGTTTGGTAGTCTTAGGCCTTTGTGCATATTCAAGTAATGGTTTAAGTTATAGAGAACTAGGGAACACACAAAAAGCCTAAATAATCCTTCCCTCTGCTGGTTTTGGCATGGAATGATAAGAAAGGGAATTATTTACACCATGTTATATACAGGATTTTACTCAGAAAGTGTAGAGGAAAGAAAAATAAGATGACCAAAAATGAGATTTGAAAGTTGCATGAATGTATACTTTTGCACTGTGTTGAGATTGTGATATGAAGTTTCATAATATACAACTTAAATAGTAACAAAATAAATTATATAATAACAAAAGAAGTAGAAGTTATAATCTCAATACGAGTGAATTTATAAAAGTGTTTCTTTTGGATTACTTTTTCTAAGAGAAACACCATAGATTACAAATATCGAACATTAACCCATCATGTTTAACTTATAAAGAAAAGGATATTTATGAAATGAGTTTCTTCAAACAACAACAGCGTTTGTAG
The DNA here is from genome assembly GCA_025774065.1 of Solanum ossicruentum. Classification (NCBI taxonomy): domain Eukaryota; kingdom Viridiplantae; phylum Streptophyta; class Magnoliopsida; order Solanales; family Solanaceae; genus Solanum; species Solanum ossicruentum. Next base: position 22,068,717 of record JAOTQR010000092.1, on the reverse strand, counting down.
TCCAACGGTTAGGATAATTGCCTTCCAAGCAATAGACCCGGGTTCGACTCCCGGCAAACGCATTTATCTTTTTTTTTCTTTTTGTTTTCTTGCATGAATAATCTTCTTGCTAATATTTATTGTTTTTCGTTAAGAAAACATTAATTTTATTGTAATCAAATGAGATGAATGAAATAGAAACTCAGTTAGTATTTTATGTGATAAGAATATGCCATCAAAATTTAAAAGTAAAATTCTATAAAACAGAGTTTGCTTGGGGTGGTTTAGAGTCTAGAGGGCAATATTTTGTTGCAAAAATGCCAAAAAGAAACTGAAAAATGAAATAAATCAAAGGGCCAAAGGCGCATGGCCTCCTACCCCTTCTCCCATTAGTATTGTCTAACACATAGGTTAAGGATAAGGCGCACAAGGCCCTATAAAGAATTTGTTTGTAGACTCCGTACTCCAAATCTTACCTGACCTGTGGAGAAAGAATTTGTTTGTATTTGTGTTGAAATAAAACTTCCAAAATATAAGCTGATATAGATTTGAAAAAAGAGTGATTGAAATAATTTTTGTCTTTGAAAAAGAGAGAAAAGAAATTCATTAGAAAAGGGAAAAACATGGTGGCTGTGGGGTTCGAACCCACGCGCACTTATGTGCAGAAGATCTTAAGTCTTCCCCCTTAACCTCTCGGGCAAACCACCTTAATGCTGAACGTTATTTGCTAGTTTTCTTAATCATAAAAGACAAATATGTTTTTTCTCGGTACTTTGAGTTTATATTTCATAAGTTATGTCTATGAATGACTTCAGTTTAAGCATAAGGTCAATTTAAAAAAGACAGAAGGCAAAATGTGCAATTTTTTTAATGTTTAAAGAACCTGAGCTTTTGTGTTCCTCTTCTTTTTAGTTTTATATTTTATCTGGTGGTTGTTTCAAGACATCAACCTCTAATTTTCCTTTTACTTAAAACTAGAAGTTACGGCGAAAAGGTTTTAACCTCCCTTAAAGAGTGGTATATAATGATTTTAATTAGACAAGTGGCTAATGACGTGTCAGGAACGTCTCAAATTGCAACATCGAATTTGTACTCCCTTTCGTACATCTTACGCCATTAAATTGACACGATATTTAAGAAAAAAATAAAGATCTTAAATATTTATATGGTTGCGATCATTCCACCAAAAGTAAAAGAAAAATTTTAAGATTGAACTTTTTTCAATTAGAATAAGATAATATTTTTTTGAGACGGACAAAAAAAGAAGAATATAACATAAAATATTAGAGAGTGTAAAGCATCCACAACCAAATAGTAGGATTTTTTAAAAAACATATATATATATATATACACAGAACATTCAAATATGTCTCAAATCAGTCATTTATATGTGGATATATATCTTGAATTTATTTGTTTGCTATATAAACACCAAATGGGCATAATTTTGTTTTACTTACAATAATAAAGTTCGAAAAATATCCGTATATAATTTTAAGTTTGACGCTAGCTTGTATATTTCTAAAGAGTATATGTGCATTACACTATTTGGCATTTTCCGCAGTATGTTCCTACTCATGATTCACTATCAACTTGGAGATTTATGCCTAAATTCAATTGATTGGGAAAAAGATTCATTGCCTAGATCGATAGGGTCTTTCTTTTTGTATTAGTTTCGATTTGATATCACTCAAGTATATATGTGAAATTATTTAGTAAAGTTACTAATCTTTTAGCAAAAAAAAGAAAAATCGGAACTAAAAGTTAAAAAAAAATAAGATTAATATTATTTTATATTAAAAATTATTTTCAAAATTACATTTAATGACTTTGTTAAATAATTTCACATGCGTAAATGATCTATTGAATTACATTCGATGTAACTATAGAATTAAATTTGATATTTTGATCTATTAGATTTATGGGTGGATTGGATATTTGATATTGAACCCTTTAATATTTTATTATTTGTGGGGTTTATGTTTGTATATATGACTTAAAAAATAATTTATTTTGCTAAGTTGATATTTTTATAATTAATCATGCAAAGTGATTTCGTAAGAGAGAAGGCATAAATTGATTGACTTTGTTAATATAAAACTGAATTTAGTGATTGACCTTTTGAGATATTTATCCCTTAAAATTTGATCTTAGAGGAAAAAAGTGGAGGTCGCGAAGTAGAGTAGTAGGCTAATTAGTTGGTAGGATTAGGTGGATGTCTGGCCTTGGGGTATGGTAGGGTAGCAGGAATAGTCATATTTATATCATGTGTTGTCATTATCAATTGTATGAATGTTAAATTTATCGTATTTACATATTATTATGTGTTTTCCGATATTATCACCCTTTCTATTCCCTTTTCTTTCCTTTTTGTCATATCTAATTTATTCTGCTTATGATTTTTGAGACAAAGATTTCCAGGAAACAATCTCTCTACTTCTACGAGGTTGTGATAAGGTTCGAGTATTTGAGATATTTGTCCCCTAAAATTTGAATACCGAATACTAATTAAATGTTACTCTATTCTTGCTTGGTTTACTTGATACCATTTAATATATAGTACTCGGTCCATATTGATTTGATCAATCTCTTAAGAATTTTTCATTAAAGATGTAATTTATGGACCCACTTTTATTAATGTTATTTTAAAGTTCTAAATTTGAATTCAACTTATTAGTTTACGTAGTTATTTAATATTAAGAGTAATATGAAGAGAAAAAAAACCTTGTTCATCGATTTGTTAAATTTGAACAAATAAAATAAAATATTAATTTTTTTAACATAAAGGCAAAGTATAAATGAAATGGAAGGAGTAATATATTCAATAATTATTGAAAGATGACAATTTCTCTATTCTTTTGGCTTTTGAAGGTATCCAAAACAAATCCATTAGTTGTAAACGCTGAGCCGACACTCTGGGAAAGCGACTGAAGACTAGCACTTACCTTTTGGAACGCACATTAGCCTCACTAAATTCAATTTACATCATATGACTCTAAGATGGAGAGCATTCTCTCTTAACTATCGCTATTTATCTACACGTGTAAATTTAAAAAATTTAATTTTTTATATTTAAGATTTAAATTTAACATCTATAACTACAAATAAAGAAACTCTTTTAGTCCCACAATAAATTTTAATAATACATATATATATATATTAATAATACACATATATATTACACAATGACTTGAACATACTTACAATGAGCCTACCTATAGTGAGAAACTTTATAAAATAATTTACAAATTAAAATAATTATCCATAATAAAAAAAGACAAATGTGATGCACTTAAATTTTCATTATGTGTAGAGTCCGAAGAATAGCCTAATCATAAGAGTCTATAATACTTAATAATCTTACTTTAAACTCGTGGATCAAATATCAACAACTTTACATTTTACTGCAGTGCTCCATTCAATAGAAGCTAATTACTGCTACATGTGGAGTAATGTGCAACACAACAATCTCGACCATGTTAAAATAACTGCGGCGAGATCGATCAACTTGGAAAATTATGGGGTAAAAAAAAGTTGCCTAGTTGCAGAGCTGGTAAATATTCAGAGCATGAAATCCATGAATTTAGGCCAAGGCAAATCTATACTGATCACGTCAGTATCAGCTTGTTTTTTACATCTTGAAGATGACGCAGTTGAGTCGCTGCACATTGAAGTTTCCGCTCCTAACTTTTTCGGGCACAAAAAGAAGTTTCTTGTTCCCAAAGCCATCAGCTTCTCTGCCCTGCCCAAACCTGTACTCACCAATCAAATGAGTTATTGGTCAAAAATTAGGTAAAACTGAAATTAGTCGAAAATAACAAAATAATAATAATACTAATAGTAATGGAGATTAATCAATTTATTGTCCAATCAAATTGCAGCAATCAGGATTGAAGAAAGTGTAATCGAACGGCTCTTACTGGTTAAGCTAAACTGCGAGTAGTGAAGATCGTAATCGGAGGAATCCGTGGAGCTTAGTGCCGGACGTCTTCCTTCTTTCAAGTATTGCCGTACAGCGGCGGCGATGAGATCATGAACTGTTGATTCCGGTGATATCAGAACCTGAACGGGGCCTAGACTCCGCTGAATCGTGACATTTAAAAGCAACTTCGTCAACTTTGGCTTAACCTGTAACTCCGCCGGAGAACCGGCGGTAGATACCTTGCCGGAGAATAAGTCCGGGACAGTCCTAGGTCTTGGTGACATCTCTGAAATGCTCCCTGAGATATATCCTTGAAACGACATGGATTTCTCCGATAACTTTCCCTTCCGATTTTTCTCCTCGATTAATCTCCGGTAACTTCTCGGAGATGCCATCACAGTGAAGAAATATCGGTTTATTTATAAATGGACAAGTAGAGAGGAGGAAGGAACGGTCAGGTGGTACACACTTTTACGGTGACCATAACTAGAGTGATAGAATAGTAATTACGGAAGAAATAAAGGGCAAGATATAGAGTTCATGATTCGACTTCGACGCGGAGAAGGAATGAGGAAAATGGGGGCGGGGTGCATAGGCCTATTTAATTTTGGTGCCAGTGTGTCAACCTATAACCGACTAGGTCGGTCGCCTGAGGCGATGAGGTACTCTTTAGATAGCGGAAGGCGTAACCGGGAAACTACCGTTACCAGTTAATACTAACTGTAAGCATTAACGACGACTGTAATGTTGGGTCGTTGGATCTCCAGAGTCCAGAGATTACGTAACTGAGACGTCAAGGGACTTCCAGACATTTCGTGACACGATTACACTGGTAATAAGCCAATGAATTTATTTAAAAATTAAAATAAATCCACCAATATGATTATTTTTCATATCATAAGAAATGTCATCTATCATATCACATTATTTGTGAGAGATTGAAATACTAATTAATCATCTCAGTGACGAAATGCTGCTGTAATGAACCAAAGCTTCATGCCCGTGGTCCATGATGCATGGTCTTTTTATTAATTTTGATCATCAAATCATCTTGCTACATACTTCATATCTAATCTCATCGAATACCTAACTCATAAGATATCCTTACTTATTCCTTACCCGACGAGATAACCCTTTATTAAGACCTTTTCCATTTTATTTTACATGATTTTGGATGTATTCGGTATTCTTACTCTTCATTTTTTTTCTTTGACCCTTTAAGATGGGATTAGGTCGACCATTTTCTCATTAAAAGCAGCAAGAAAGTCACATTATACTCCATAAAATAAAGGATATATGTTACTTAATGTAGCATATATGTTCATAGACAAGTTCCATACTTATCAAAACAGAACAATTAAACGAGGGAAAAAAATCATGGGCGAAATTAAATAGTACTACTATCTTTTCAGTTTATTTAATAGTAACAATTGTTAGGAAATATACTATCTTTAGATAGAAGAAGAAGAATAAGGAAGAAGTTATTCCTAGAGAGAAGGCGGAGAAAATTCTGTTTAGAGAGAGAGTATTTCATGATAACGCTCAATGGGTAAATTTTACGACGATAAGATTATATATATTAATGATATCTGAATATTAACAATTATACATAATATATATGTACACGGAGAACCGCAACAACATATAAATATAATATCAGGCTCCAGTTAGAATAACAGTAGGAAATAAAGAATGAGGGCACGGTATAGGTGGTTAGTGGAGAACCATTATATTGTTGATCTCTTTTGGTGGGATGGAGTTAAAAAACAATTTTTCTCTTTTAAAAAAACCAGAACAACTGTAAACATTACCATATACCAACAAAAGAGAAGTACAAACTAAGAGCATCTAGGAAGAGTGCAGTGGAGAACTAGATTGTTTATCCTGAAAACGGTATAATTGAATTTATATGAGATCAAATGCACGCATGTTAATCAATTACTTGTTAAAAATAGAGAAATGAAATGAAATTAAATGCAGGTAAGAGTAAGGAGAGTCTGGTAGTGTATAGATGCCAAGCAAGAAATCAAACAAAGTAAAAGTAGTATGTTGTTGTAATTCCAGAATTCAGAATAATGGAGAAAACTATTTATAGGTAACCAAAGCGGAGTCTGGTAGTGTATCTATGCATGTTTCTTCCGGAAATTGTTTCATGTACTCAAATTTTGGCATACAAAATTCATTTGTAATGGTTCTAACTTTATTTACAACCGTCTGGATCCTGAATGAGGAATGAATACCTTGTTCAAATTCAAAAAGATTGGTCACTTAGAAAAGGCAAAACAGGATATTGAAAGAACACCTAGTGTTATTTTTTAATGGAAATAGCTAACTGGAAGATGCACTGATTGAGGCAATATCAAGTCAATTAATTAGGGAACTCTGTTGGAACGTCAGAGTGTTGAAAATTCTGAGTTTGAATTAAAGAAGCATAGAAATTTAGTTACGGTAAAACTATAACCTATTCAGAGAGTATAGAAAAGATAAAAGAGAGAAACATATTGGATTAAAATACTTCATTGTTGTCTCAAATGATGATGGTTCTTCAAGGGTAGGGGGCAAAATCTGCAATGAAGCTCCAGTTATAAAGTAGCAACTGCTGATAATAAGCTCAGTCTCAAGTATTGGATTTGAGAAGTACATAATTACACACATAAGTGTTACACATTATATAGGAAGGTAAAGCCTTCTAAGGTATTTAAGATACATACAACACCACACATAATAGCTACTGATTTTTGGCGAGAAAAATATGTTTTGAACTACATTTCTCCTCCTTTTTTTTCTTTTTTTGATAATGGTGGGCGCACACCTCGACCAACCACGAGATACCTCATACATGTCACCTCTCACCAGCATCAGGATATAGGTCACTTTGTTCTCCAAAGCTTAGAACAAATGGGAAGGAATCACCTAGTATATTTGTCTGGTTGGATTTTGTACCTGAAACCCACTTCATTGATTACTAGACCACACGTTTGGAAGTAGAGTGCCTTCTCCTCCTATTTTGAATGCAGTTATTGTGTTTAAGTTTGAATCTGGACACTATATATGTGTGTGTTTATCATGTAGAACATGATTTTGAGCCAATTTGGTGATAAAAACAGAGTACTGGGAACTCTTCCTGAATTTGTGATACTAAGAGCCTCATGTATGGAATAAGTCGCATTTTGTGTTTTTGTGGTGTTTATTAAAAAGTAGGGACAATTTTTAGTGTGTTTCAACCTTTCACAAGATACACAATTTGCAATGCCTTTGTACTATTTCCTTTTAATTGAGGTGTGCAGCAATTGTAACAGTAACTGAAAATGCAAAACTTTACCAAATTAATTGTTAACGTTGTTGATAATGCATGTGTACACAATATAATGAATAAGAGAGAAAAGTGGGGACAGGACTAGCCTAGCTAATTCCTCAAGTTCTTATTTGGATACAACAACATAACAATATTTGGATAGATGACATACATTTCATATTATATCAATTGTACGTATTTTAATGTTAGATCTTATCTAATAGTTAGTATAATAAACTTATTTTTACAATTATATAAAGCCCAACTTCATGACAGTAAGATGTAAAGAACCTTCTCCATGACTTGAAAATTTTATTCTCATTTTGCACGCGGCACGACAATAAGCATTTATTATCTCAATCAATTTTGTATATAATGGATTTTGGTATAATCAATAAATCACAAAAGTATAGAAAATAGAAAAATAGTTCAAGTCCTCAGGTTACTTATGTGTCAAAAGAATAGAATTAAAATAATTACAATAATAGAGAGGGAAATTACAAAATTCCAGTGAATTCAACAAACAGGGCAAAATATAGAAAATAAAAATATACCTTATAAGACAAATTTATAGAAAATAAAAGAGTGAGATAAAAATGTGCAATTCAAAATATACATTTTTATGCAATCCAAATGAAAACATGTCTTTTTCCACAAAATGAAAATTGATCAGAAAAAGATATTACTCTATATTTTAGGTGTGAGATATCTTTTTTTTTTTTCCAAAGAAAAGGTGGAAACTTGATCTAAGATAAAACAATATCACGTCAAATTAGATGTCTATTTGGACTGCTTTAACCCAAAATTAAATATTTAAAATACTTTTTTTATAGGGTGAATATATTTTTATACTTTGAACCTTGACCTATATTTGTTCATTTTGAAAGGATGATAAAACAGGAAAAAGGTAAAAGAAGTGAACACGGTTGTTTTCGGCGACCTAATCAACCAAATTTCCTGTCAAAGTCTTCCATGGACAAATTTTCCTTCTTGCTCCAAAGGCTGCTACTTGTATTTAATGAAGAAATTTTCGAATATAGCCACTCAAAAATTATTTGAATTGTGCTCCATAACTCGTATAGTATTCTTTGTATAATGTGCATAATATTTGTATATATTTGTATAATTCACTATACTATCGCAATATTTGCATAGCGTTTGTATATTTTGTTGTGCACAATATTTATATAATTTGTTATATAATTTCTAGGGTTTGTATACTTCAGTATATAATTTGATTCGAGACTCCATATAAATAAATAGATTTATGGACTACACTGCTTACATCACCTTTATATTGTTATTTCAAAGTTTGACTCAAACAAAAACAAAAGGTTGTGTTATATGGCTAAAGAAAGAGGTGGCTTATATATGTGATAAGTAATTTGAGACTTTTGTTTACTCATGAGTTAATATTTTTTTGTCTTTACTTGAGAAGTTACGTGCTATGTATACGTCTTAGTATACGACAATTTTTTTTGTACACCTTTTTCATAAAGTTATAATGGATTATCATAAACAACGTATCATATTAATTTGATCGTACCAAAAAAAAAAGTTCAGTTTCTTTTGAAGTAGAATAATTGAGAAGAATTATTTTTAAAATTTATTCTTATTAAAGTAATATAAGTAATAAATTTTGAAATGTATTTTAGTTCTACCTTCTAAAATAGTAAAACGTTGTAACCTACTGCGAACAATTTTTGTCCAACTAAATTTTCCATATAAAGATTTTAATGAGTCGGCAAAAATGCATTTTTATTAAATATATGTGTCTTTTCTCCGTCACTAAAATTATTTCCGATCATTTTTTTCTAGTAAGATTTGAATAAAAAAATATTATCTTTTAAATACACATTAAATATATTTATTGTATTATAATAAATATTTCTTTTAAGAAAAGTTGCTATTTTGGGGCCAAATTAGTCTTTCTTTACAAATAATAGAATTTCATTTATGGAAGAATATCCTCATAGAGAAATAAGAAGCCACTTTATAAAGTGTTCTTTTTTTAATTGTTTTCAACTTTTTTTTTTTGGTTGTTGTTTATTTAGGAAAACATTACTTCCTAGTTCAATAACTCTTTTGAATACAATATTCTACCTGAAATGATTAAAATTACAAGATTCAAAAAAAAATTATTTTTAAGACATTATATTGTTAAAATTTTGTAACTCACAAAATAAAACGTTGAACGATTTAGCTTGTATGTTTTTCATAAACTTCTATCATTTTACACCGCAATTTAGTGCAAATATACTCTAGTTATGTCTAATTAAATCCAACAAAATACAAACACACACTCTACTTTTATTCCCCCAATAAAGACTACCATAAATCTCTACTTTGAATGTCCTTTTTCCCCTTGTCCAACATTAAACTAAAACCTAGTTTGACTAACAAAAATAGGCGTTTTCAAATGTTCCAACTTGTAACATAGTGAACTAGGCTTGTAAGATCAATTCTACATTTGACAATAACATAAATCACCTGCCATCTGGTAAAGAAGTGGACCTCAACTCGGAAGTTGAGTACAAAAAGATTGTTCAAGTTCATATAAAGAAGTCACATTCTTTGATATCTTTCTCCGTACAGTAAATAACAACAAATAAACCATCCAAACCAAACTGTACTCAATGTTATAAACCTTCATGGTCAATATTGTTCTATTTTAGCATTAGTTAACGCGTCTCTAGGTGAGCACGTCCCATCGTATTCTGTACTATAAGAATTCATAACAACATTAAGTAAATTCGTGTTGGCTGTCAATGCCTACAACAACTCTCCTGTTTAATAATTTTGAAATCGATAATGTAAGCAAACTCGCAATTGTAGAGTCGTAAACTAGGAGTACAAGATTCAGAAGCCTAAAACTTGTGCAAAATTCCTTTAATTTTCTCGCTTCTATTATTACGATTACTATTATTAGTCTGCATAGCTTAAAATTAAAACAAAAGACAAATTAAAAACTTCACCGGAAAATTGAGTGATCGATCTTACTTACTTACTACTTTGACCGCCGTCTATTAGGTACAATGGTTGATCGGATTCTGGATAAAGGCGTCAATGGTTCGAGAATGGAGTCTCTGTATTTATTGGGCAAAACTTGAATTCTTCCCCTTTTTGATCGAATCAATGGATATGAAGATTTATCCTCAATAACTTCCTCTGTATACTCGCTACTTCCTCGTTTGAGCTGCTTTTTCTCATGCTGTTGTTCATCTGTGTTTAATTTATCTCCGCTGTTGTTATTGTCAAGTTTGAAGGTTCTTGTGTCGGTCTCGCACTCGGATTTGGAATTGAAGTCTCCAAATATCAATGTTGCTGCTTGAATGAGCAAATCCATGAATCCTTGTTGCTGTTTCAGTTCCCCAATTTCTTCCTGGTTTTCAGTAGATTGAAGTTGAACTACATCACTTTCGCACGATTTCTCTTCACCGTCATCGTCAGGGCCGCCGCACTCTGCCACAGCGTAACTTTTTTCATCGGAGAAATTTCCGAAAGCGGCGGAGGCAGTAACAAAACTGCCGTCAACCGGAGAGCCAGATTCCTCCGCCGGTAAATTAAATCCAATGTTCAAGTCAACAGCAAATCCGTTGAGGTTTTGGGAAGGTGGAGTGTTATTGTCTGGTGGGACAGTGGAGATAATTTTGAGAATCTTAAAGAGACAGTTCTGCGCTTTAGAACAATTACCACGTAGCGTCGAAGAAGCAAAAGAATTTTGATGGGAAGCCATTGTTGTACCGATCGGCACTTTTTGGACCTCTAGCGAAACGTCGCAAAAGGAATAGATAGAGTTAATAGAAACAACGAAACTGCGGACCCGATTTTTGTGCCTTTTCTTCCTGCTCTATCTTAACCTTTTACTGTAGGATTTATATTTTATACTCACGTTCACTTTTATGGATCAGTTTTTTCACAGTTAAATTATATGATTTTGATTAAAATTTTAAATTTTTAGTATAAAATTCTTCATCATATTAATTTGAAAAAAAATAATTACAATTTGTAGTTTTTTTATAGAATTTTTAAATAAATTAATTTAATTTTAAAAGTTAATCCAATTGACTCTTAAAAAACACAAAATAATAATTAAAAAGGAACAGAACAAGTATTAAATTAATATCATATAACAATTGCAATTTATAATATTTTATTTTAAAATATTTTTAAATTTTATTCAATTTGATTTGTTGTTGTTGTCAATTTAACTTTTTATATGTAAAACATGACATGTAAAGATGTTAACATATTAGGATCAACAGTGTTTTTTCTGAGATAAAAACTTTGGAGAAATGGCAAGCAATAGTTTTCTTATTTCTAAAATTAAGGAAGTTCATTTTTTGGGTAATAATACTCGTAAAAATAAATGGTCTAACATAAACATGAGAAGAAATAATTGTGTGACTGGAAAAAGTAATATTAAATAAAAATCGCATATTAAATAGAAGTAATTCAATTAAATTGTTTTTAATTAATATTTCTTTCCGCAAGTACATTTCAGAATACTTAAGTTGGATTAAAACTTAACTAATCAATACTCTCTTTATCTCATTTTGGAACCTGTACTTGTCGTTTAGAACATAAAAAAAAAGTTGTATTTCCTTAACATATATATCGTAAAATAATATGTTACAATACATAATTTTTATAGTTTAAAAATAGTTTATTTTATTTAATTAATTTATTAATATAAATAAAGATTAATTGATGATCGTCATTCGTGGCTCGACCCTTTCGAAGAAGAGAATACGTCATGCTAGCTAATTATCATATGGTTAATTAATACTCTCCGTATTTCATATTAAGTAAATTGTTTGATTATTTCATACATATTAAGAAAAAGAAATAAAGAGGAAATTTAATCATGTTTTTTCATTTTTTATTCTTGTCTAACTCCACACACTCATTTAATGAATCATTTATTTCTCATACATAACTCAACCTTAAAAACTTAATTATGAAGGGTAAAATTGAAAAAAAAAATTCAACACATCTCTTGAAAAATAAACAATTCACTTATTTTGAAATATAAAAAATACTATGACAATTAACTTAATATGGAACAGAGGAAGTACTTGATAGTGTTTGTAATAAATTTTAAAGTGCGGAAATAGTTTTTAAATTATTTTTAATTTTAATAAGGTAATACTCTATCTTTTAGATGGACTAAAAAATATGTCCTATAAAATAAAATAAAAAATTTTAAAGTGTTGAAAAATAAATTGTTATCTTAAATAAAATTTATAGCAATTCGTGTGAATCTTTGGAACTTATTTGATCTCTATGAGTTATGAAAGGAGAATTTTGTAGATTTTTAAAAAACTATGAGCTTGATTGTAAGACTTGCAGTCCAATTATATTCTGATCATTATGAATATTCAAGGGTTCAAGAGATATTTGAAATGTCATGTGAGACGTTTTTTCAAAAAATTATTAATAATTTTATAAATCTATGTATTTAAGTAAAAATAATTTTATAAATCTATGTATTTACAAGTGCATTAAAAAAATGAATATCATGTTTTTAAATCTTAAATAAAATAGCCTTTGAAAAACCTTAGCAAAAACTGAACTTATAAAATACCACGAAATCGCATTTGCATTCTGCACGGATAGTGCATAGAATTTGACTTTATTATCAATTTAATTTAAAAATAATATATTATGTACTTTTAAAGTTACCATTACAAGCCTTATTTATTTTATTTATTTATAAAGAACTACTGTAACAACACTAATATATAGGGAATCAATCAAATTTGGTTGGCTTAGTAATTACCTCACTAGGTCGCTTAAATAAGTATATGATAGTCGATTTTCATCTTATACATGTAGCAAAGTTCAAATTTACGAAGAATTAATCCTTCATCTGTCAGATCGAGAAATACATTGAGAACAAATATATATATACACACACATATAGGATATAGGGGATCGTTTGAAAGTAATGATGTGTGGCATCCATTTGCCATGTCATATTAAAATGGACATTAGTTATTGGAAGATTCGCGATGTCTCAACACGTAGACCAAGTAATCGGTGGATAGATACAAAGACTTGCACATTTGATAATTGTCTTGTCCTTTTCAGTTCAACTCGGTGTTAAGGTTTTTCTTTTTTTGGTTTTCCAATTCAATAATTAAATGAAAAAATTATCAATTTTACATTTATGTATTTGTCATATTTCTATTATTTCCACTTATTTTTAAAAAATTCAAAAATTCTTATTTTTTACATTTAAATATATTAATTCTAATTTTTAAATTATCTTTATATTTAATGTATTATGATTTAAATGTTATCTGCTGATACATAAAAATTTTAATTTTTATATTCGAAAGTAAATTAATATACCTGAATTATCATGTTTTTTTTTAAAGAAATTTCTATAAATTTTAAAAAAAAATTATATTCTCAATCCTTCTTCCATTTTCGAATTTTAGGTTTTTGCAATTAAAGTTGAGCCAAAAGTGTTGAAGTCGTATCGTCAATTGATCCTTTTATATATAATTTTGAATAATCGTTGCTTTTCAACTTAATTTTAATCTTAGTTACGCCCAAATTTCATTTATTAGTAGCACAATATTATTGATAAAAATCTACGGTTAAGACACTTGTAGCTAGTCTTATAAGCTAGTGATCCACGTAGCATCATTCTGGTTCACCTTCATTAAGAAACTTTAGAAATATAATTTTGATACTGATCAGCAATGAATACAAAAACATTCAGATCACTATGCAGCTAATTGTGATTAACACTATTCTTTTTGTTTGAAATTTCCTACTGAAAAATGATTAATGATTATATATATATATATATATATATATAAAATAATGGAGTAGTATTTCCACACAAAAAGATCAGTAAGCTTCCTAATAATTAGCAAAAATAAACTTTTTATCATATATTTTTTTAAGGAGTTATTTAGATGAAAAATGAGTGAAAATTATATTTATAATACAATTTTTCATTGATTCTGGGAGTGATATACCACACTTGGAGGTTAGAAACTAGAGATTATATAAAGGAATTAGTATACAAAGAAGTGATATAGTAGAGTAGTTAAAACGAGAAATCATAAATAGAATAGAGTTTTTTAAGCATTTGAGGCGTCCTTATAAGAGTAGGATCTTTATGACAACATTTTATAGATAGTTAATTTTTTTTTTCTTGAGGCCTGAGAATCATTAGTAACTCTTCGATTATTGTTCTTGATTGTGAATGATAATTCACAATGTTACATAAAAAATATAAATTTTCATTTCTTCGTAATGAATTAACCATCTATTTCAAGTAATGAGTACAAATTCTACTTTATTAACTAAGAATGTGATATTATATGCTTGAAGCCTTGAAATAGTTCCTCGTAAAATGACAAGATCGTTAATTACAATTATATCGATATTTTTTGCTAATGTTTCGCTATCACCACATGATTAATTTACTTGCCAGGTTACACATCCAAACTCTAAAGAATAAATTTGTAGCTCAAAATACTCTGTTTCTTAATAAAATATTTAACTTATACATTAACAATACATGTTTATTTTTCTTTCACTTAAAAACTGGTACAAATGATTGTATGTAATATTTGTGAAATCCATTGCCTAAAAATATTAAAAGTTTTCACTAATTAATTACTAATATGGACCAAAAAAAAAGGTTTCGAGCTTTAGACAACATTACTTAATGACACGTGAATATGGTGGAAAAGTGAGATTTAGGTAGTTGAACAAGGAGGCAGATTAGTGGACAAAGAATTTTTTGAGCTGCTTTGCTGTGCTTCTTTTATTCTTTCATTAAAATTCAATAATCACATTAATTTAAATATCGAATAAATCTAGCGCCATTTAAGTCATTATATTTACTTTAGAGCAAAAGGTAAACACGTGGAGGTTCTTCATGTAGAAGGTCATCAGAAACTTAATACTATAATATAATGACCTTGAATTCAAAATCCGAGCTAGATTTGATGCTTATGAATTTGAGATTAAAATTTTTTAAAATGAATAGGTTTTAAATTTGTAATTTATACTTGTTCAATAAATTTTTTAATACTATTGAGATCAAAGTTCGTGGATTTAGTGAACCCATATAACAAAAACTGTGTTCTTTTTCAATTTAATTATTTTCTGTCATTGTTATGTTTATAGTTTCTTTGATCGTATGTCTTTACTCAAGTATTATTTTAATATTGATAACTGCCTTATTGTTACTGTTAACTGTTCAGTTAACAATTAAGTGAGCAATCAAGAAGACTCTTTTAAATGTCAGATTAAACAGAAAAAAAAAATGAAGTGAGTAAAGCATTAGCTGGCAAACTATAAGGCATTGTGCATCACGTATATATACACTACCAATATATAATATTTGAAAAATGACACACCAAGGGAAAAAAAAGGGGAGTGGGGGTGCGGTGGGGGGTTCCCCCTCATGCCCACACACGTGTACAAATATATATGTGTATATAGTGGATTATTCCATAAAATGCATAGTTATATAGAATTGGGATGGAGCTACATCCACCAAAGAGTAATCATATGAACATCCTTCGTTTGAAAACTTTTCCAAATATATAGGTTAAGTGTAGATATTTTGATATATATCAATTATTGAACATTATTGATATAAAAATCATTCACTCATATTATAAAAGTATGAACACCCTTGACCAAAATGATGATTCCACTACTAATATAAAATAAAAAATGGTCAATTGAATACCATTTATCGAAAAATTATATTTCAGTCATATAGAATAAAAAATGGTCAATTGAATATTAATTATCGAAAAATTATATTTGATATAAAGAAAATTACATTGTATAAATTTTTAATTTCGTGATTGATAAATGAAGTAGTCTAGACTAGTCCATTGACAAAAAGCAAGGACAAAATTACAAGAAAATTATTATGCGAATAGACTGAATTTGTAGTTTTGCTCAAGGATGATGTTTACAGCAAATAAGGTCGATGAGATGTTCTTTTCAACTTATGATGATTAAGTTGCTTGAAATGGTTAAATGAAAAATAAAATGGCAACACTATGTTTAGTTTTAATCTGTATTAATTACTTGTAATAATTTTTTTCTATGATAATATATATTTCATCTATACATCATACTAAAAACAGGTGTTCAATTATATTTGTTCAATTTCATAGGACATTGCGCATGATGTCAGATGTAGTCGATTTTAAAACTTGTTTGTTTTTTTTTTGTCATTCCTTCAAAAATATATAAATTCAGTTGAAGTACTAAAGTTAATTAAAAATTTCTAAAAATAAGGAATAAAATCTCTGTACATTTATTCTTTTCAAAATCTCAGTAATGGATTCATACCGGATATGTTAGTACTTCTTGTTGGTGGTGGTCTCCATATTGCAGGATGAATATTATAAACTTATAATTATAATTTATAAATAATAAAAATATGGTCCACATTTAGTTTAGTGGTTGAAAGCAATTCAACTCCATTTTTGTTCACATTTGTCACATTATTCTTAATAAATTCTGCAAAATTTCTTATTTAATTATTTAACTTCATGATGTCAAACATTTAGGAAGAGATTAATAACTTCAATCTTTTTTTTGATTCTGGACCACGAGAGTTATTTCTTTTGATCTCCATTTCTTCGGACGCCTATGGAGAACTAAGGTAAGGTACCATTAGGAGTATCCTTTCCGAAGGCAAGGGAATTCGAAAA
>JAOTQR010000092.1:22016376-22041866 GCA_025774065.1 Solanum ossicruentum | reverse complement strand
ACCAAGTGCCTATTTGTTCAGAAATTGCCAAGTTGAGGGTCATATTTGTGCACTATCAAAGTTTAAGGTCCAATTTAGAAAAGTATGTCAAGTTCAGGGTCATGTTTATGTATTCTCCCTTAATTATGACAAACAGGGAGTTAAGATGCACTGTCTTGGGAAATGGGAATCGTTATTTCTTTCTCTAATCAAGCTGATACCCTTTTCTAATTAGAAATAAGTGAGTTTTATATTTTGTTTTATCTTTAATGAAATAATTTTCAATTACATAAAAATTTATGCATAATTTTAGATAACAAATTTTAAAAATTTTAACTTTTTAAAATATTATGTCAAATCAAATAATATCATGTAAAATGAATGGGAAAAAGTATAATGCTTTAAAGTAGCAAAAATTAAGAAATCACTATTTTTTTTGGTTTCCCAAGTATTTCCCAGCCCGACTAATTCTCCATAGATCTGAGCTCCATTTAAAAATTTATTATTGACTAATTAATTGTTGTATTCATAAAATGGAAATTAAATTCCCGATACTTATTTAAACGACTTAGTGAGTTAATCACTAAATCAATACTTGCAGCGTACTTTTGATTCTTAAGCATAGATTCTCTTACATGATCTTGCGAATATAATGGGATTTGATAAGGTTTTGTCTTCTTCCTTTCCAGAATATGTAACATCTTTATCTACTTATAATTTCCTGGGACATAATAATCCACTTCAAGTTTTATGTAAATATGCATTCACAGAGTAAAAAATATTTTGCCGGTATTATAATTTTTTTCAATTTAGCAAATACAATATTTCAACAACGATGGTATGTGTCCATTGTTTGTTAGACGTCAGAGGTATATATATACTATTTTTTAATAAGAAATATATCTTCTCTAAATCGCAAAGTTAAGAGACATATTTACTCCTTTTTCTTTCTCTGTAATATGAACAACAATAAATTCAGTATAATTTCACAATTAAAGTTTATAAAAATTATGTCTATATAGACCTTATTATTATCTTAAAGGAGACGCTAGTTTTTTTTAAAAAAAATCAATATTTCAAAGTAGTTTATATAAATAAGACCACCAAATAGACTACCGAGAGGGAAGCTTCATTAAAAAATACTTTTGCCCCAGCAAACAAATCTATCTCCCAAATGATTTTGATGCTTTTCAATGCTCTCTTTTTAATCTTTTTATAATATGGATTAACTAAAGATCTCTTTGTTTCTTCGTATTGTGACTTGTGAGTGCCTTCCAGACATAATCCCACTAATGTTTATGTTTCTTAAAGACTAGACATCACAAATTTAAGCCAATTCAATATTTGGGCTCTACAACAGAATCCTTCCTTTGTTATGGATTTGGCATCAAAATTAGATCTTCTAAAGATTTCCCATGTTTTATAATCCCAAGCATATAGCATCTAATCTATCGTATTTATTTTATAACCACTACATCAAGGTTTATTCTTGTAGATCAAATTTATCTTGAAATTTTATAGCTTTAGTTCTAGATGATTAGATTGAATATAGTATGAAGTCATGTTCAACCTGTCATAAATTTGGTTTATGATGGTTCGATATGATTTTGTAAATAACTCAATAGAATAACTTGATTAATCATAGCACAAAGTCGTATCGATCTGTGATACACCATAATTACAAAATATAATCTCCCCTCATCTCTTACCTCCCACTTCACCGAATTCAACAGGACAATTAGGTTGTATATAGCATGAAATCATACTGATTTTTCATGACTTGCAATTTTTATAGTTTTGATTTAGATAATTAGATTGAATATATTATGAAGTCATATTAACCTATCATAGTTTTGGAATTCTTTTTCCTCTCTTGGTTTGCAATTTGATATTATGACGGTACGATATGATTAATGAATAACTCAACAAAATAACTAGATTAATAATCATAGCATAAAGTCATATTGATCTGACATACGTCATAGTTATAAAATATAATCCCCCTCCCCCACCCTTCCTTAAGGCTAACAACACATCATGTGGGCTAAAGCCCAATTAGATGTTGATCTGATTATTCCTTGGGCCATGAAGGAAACCACTGCCAATTTTGGCCCAAACAAAAGTGTTTTTGACGGTAGGTTGGGACCATATTCTCTATGGGTGCATTTTTTGAAATTGTAAAATGGTTTCCCATATTTGGTTGGACAGTGGAAATTATTATTATTATTAAAGTTTTTAAAATTTCATTAATAGTTATTATTTTTTTATTTCACTATTCCCTTTGTTAACTTTTGTTTGTCACATTTTTCTTCTCAACAGTCAAATTGAATGGACTTTGACCAATATTTTGTGATTTTTTCATCATATTAATATGAGAAGAATTGCAATATATGCTATTTTTTTTACATAGAATTCAAACATCAAAATTTAAAATATTGAATTGATCTAGTTGAATTTAGTTTCAAAGATTAATCAAACTGACTCATGAAGCAAAAAATGATAAGTAAAAATCAAAGAAGGGAGTAATAATTATCATTGAAGTTTTTAATTTTTCATTGGCATTTAAATTTTAGATAATTTGATATTTAAAATTTATATGATGAAAATAAGGTAGACCTATTAAGTATATTGCTTGGTTAATTTCCTTAAGTAATGTATTGAACTCATCTCACTTCAAAGAAATGATGTAAATCCCACTACGAATAGTTAAGTGTAACGATAACTTCAATAGAGGGGGTTGTTACATACACCCCGGTATGGACTCAGCTTTCCCGGTGAGATTTGCCCCACCGCATAGGATAACGACTGGTCCAACACTGTGAAGTATTATTCGGTCTTGGACCTAACCCATCACGAATTTATCCTTCCCAAAAGGCACCTCAGAGTATATAAATCAATCATTTACTTATATACTCAACATCTCTTTTGTGTTTTGTCGATGTGGAACTTCTCAGCTCAAGATGTGTTGTTACATTAAATTTGCTAATAAATTTAAGACAAAAATGTCCTCTCTCTTGCAACAAAGATCCATTATATATGGATTTCTTGAACAAAACCCAACTAGATTTGGGGCGGCATTTCCTTCCACCAACTTTTTTAACAAGCAATTACGTGACATAGTCAAAGTTTATTTTATAATATAAATTGACAATTGAAGAATTATATATTATCATTTCAACAAACTTCTCATAGTGACCATTCATATTTCATAAACAGGGAAAATGTTAGGTTATGCAATATAATGAAAGATATTATATGTATCTTATAATGGTACTTTCCTCAAATTGCATAAGAATCTATAATACAGCCATAATTTTTTTAAAAAGTAAAATTGCCTCAAAGGTAATATTATCACTTTTATTATTTCTTCAGTTCCTTTTTAGTTATTATGTTACGTTTTGTGAGAGTCAATTTAACTAATTTTCAAAGTTAATAGATTGCATTGATTCAATATTTTAAATAAAAAATTAGATATTCAAAAATTAGACAACAGTACAATAAATTATAATTTTTTTCATATCAATATGATCAAAAAAATACATATTAACATGTTAATCACAATTCGTATCATTTAATTCTCAAAAAAAATAAATTATAACAACTAAAAGAAGGGAGGAAATGGGAGTACATTTTGGTTCACCTTTATGAACAATATTACGAAGAATTTCTCCCTTTTCTTTTTTGGATTTATATTTATTGAAAATAGTAATTATGACATAATATTATTAGTGGTAATTGAGGGTTGTCTCTTAATATTTTTTTCTCTTAGTTTTAAGTACACCAGTAAAGTAGTTCTTGTTTTTCGTCTTCTGCTACTATCTAGTGTTCCTTATACTAGATACTTACTAGCATATTATTTCATTGTTGTTACTTTGTACGATGCTTGATATCGAGAGTCTTTCTCTTTTTAAACTATTTTGTATTGACGATCTATTAAAAATATATGTTTTATCT
Source organism: Solanum ossicruentum (assembly GCA_025774065.1). NCBI lineage: Eukaryota > Viridiplantae > Streptophyta > Magnoliopsida > Solanales > Solanaceae > Solanum > Solanum ossicruentum. Next base: position 22,037,933 of record JAOTQR010000092.1, on the reverse strand, counting down.
CTTAAAATAAAAAATAATTTTTTTTATATATTTTATCAATAGAATTATACTACGTATGTTATAGTTATTTTTTTCCTTTCCAAATATGCTGGAGTACAAGAAAGGGTGGGTTTAATATATGAGAAAGCTAAGAAATGGTAGGTAAGGCTAACTTTAAATTAAAAAATAATTATTGAGGGGTTTCAATGAAAGTTTTCAAATAGACATTATAAAGGTATCATCTCTGAATTTACCAACTCTTTTAAAAGAACTATGCATCACGAAAACTCAAGAATCTAAATCTATTCACACTTTGAGTGGAAATTGCCAATATATCTATAATGTACATTTTTAAAAATATTAAATTGTTTTATACTAGTTGCAATAGTAATTTTTCATCATAAATAAGATTAACAACATTCTATATCTAATTATGTTTGAGTTTTTGAGATGAGGGTTCACAGGAAACATTCTCTCTACTTTTATGAAATAGCGATAAAGTTTACGTACATTACACCCTCCCCAGACCCCACTTGTGAGATTATACTGGGTATGTTGTTATTGTATACCTAATTATGTTGGGTTTAACTATTCAAAGATATATGTATAATGGTATAATAATGTTTGTTTTGAGCCAAACTATCACTATTTTTCAAAAAAAGAATCGGTAGCTTCATTTATAAAGTGTAGGACTTTATTTGGATACCCAATAAATTAAACTCCATTAGAAGATCATACATTATTTACACTTACCAGTGTGAATAATTTATGTACTTTTTACTGGAAATAATTTACTTTCTAAGAAAAGAATAAAACAAAACTTTTTTTTTTCATTTGAATTGAAGAGATATGGCACGAATGTAAAAGGTTAGTTACATGTTCATGTCATGAATTTGATAACTTTTGTCCAAATTCATTGAATATTTATAATTATTTGATCATAAATGCAGTTATTTTGTCAGGCAACGCAATTTAAAGATAAAATTTAAATTATACTTTTTTTAATTGTCCTTTGTAAAACTTTTCATTTTATACAGTGATTAAAAAATTATTAATGCACTAGTAAATTTTATCATTTAACCTTTTATTTATATCGATATACATTAAATTAAATTAAAAGAATAATCATAAAATATGGGATAATTTACTCTTTGAATGTGAAAGTAATTAATCAATCTCTTAAAAAAATGGATTTTTGAGTTTATAAACTTATTTAAATTTCCAATATTATATTAATGATGGGGTAAAATGAGGAAAAATAATTAATTCTATCCTAATTTAGTAAATACTCATATAATATGAATAAATTCAACAGTTTTAAATATTGAAAAAAAAAAACTCTAAAATTAAGTTAATTTGAGATGAAGAAAATATTAATTTAAAATTATTATTAAACTAATAAACTTTAAATTTTAAATTTACCACGTTTAATGTTGATATCCATGAAATTTTAAACTTGGTAATGGTGTTAACCATCATCAACAACTTTGATTAGAACTATTACCATATTTTTGGTAGCTTGCTATTGTACTTTCCTTCTTTAATATTTGTTTATTATGATCCAAACCTAACTCATTAGTAGCCACAACTGAAAATTGATAATTGAAAATGAAAGTTCTTAGCTTCTTTAAATATTATTTTTAATGTACTTCTGTATTTCTCACAAAGGTGGTTGTGATTATTCATTTATATAAACAGATTTTTAATTTTAATAAAATAAGTGGCAGGTCGACTTAATTAGCAAATCATTTGAGTACTAATAAGCAAGAATAATGGATAAGATCCTGCCATTTTTGTTTAATACTCCAAAACTGATTAGTGTCTTTTTAAAGTATTTTTTCCATATGTTATTTCCATAAATAATTTATCTTTTTCGAGAAAGCCAAGAAAATAAATGATATTCTTTCTGATGTTTTTCTCATATAAATACAATTAAAAAAAATATTTTTAAACTATTAATCAAGATTCATCTCTTTTAGCTCTCCAAAAAAATTGAGATAATTAAGTTTTAGTTAATCCTTTTTATTAACAAATTTTACTATATTATTCCTCGATAACAAAAGTCTAGTTATAGTGTTATCCCACTAGAAACATTCTTTCGTATTCAAATTTAATTTTAAGTACGCAAACTCCTTTTTTTTTGTTTTTACTTATAGTATTTAGATTTGAGATAAGTATTACGAAAAAAAAATACTTGATGTAATTATTTCCAACACAACCCTTATTAATTAATGTCTCTTTACAAAAAATTAAAAAATAAATAATAAATATTAAGAATAGAACATAAAACATTATTATTTTTTAAAATATTAAAAATGACAAATATAAATAAAAATTTGTTTTAAAAATAACAAATAAATAAAGATAAACGATGAAGTAGATTTTAGGTGAAAAAAATTGAATTTCATCATGAGCACAACACAACATTATTTTCCCCGTAATAAAAGAAAGTAGTTGGTAATTAAAGGGATAATATAAATTTGTGGTTTTCTGATTAATTATAAGCAACAAGACTTTTAATAATAATATTGGTAAAGTGGAGTGATGTTAATGTACTCAACATTATAAAATTTAAAGTAAAAAATAAGGCATGTTATATGGCCTCATAATTTACAAACAAATGTGGAGTTTTTATGAGGCATATATATCTCCACCTACCACACAAATTTCAGGAAAATGATTTTATATCAATTCCACCCACCAACTCGATAGGGAAATAACTTATTTCAAATAAGATGTTCCGCGAATTAAATCAACGAAAAATATTTAGGTAAATCTTTCTATTTTCTGATATAAAGTTTAATTTGATTCTTTAAGTAGAAGTTTTGGCTTATTCATATTCTTGGTGATAAAATTTTAATTCAAAATTGTCCTTAATCATTGATGGATCAGTATAAATTTTAACTTTATTTGATTATACAAAGAGTGTGTTTGATGCGGAGAAAAATATTTTTTTAATGTTTGATTGAATAATTTTTTTTAAAGATATATTCTTTAACACAATAGAAATTCTTTTTTAAACATAAATAAACAAAATAAATTTTATTAGTAACATTAAATGTTTATTATATCCATCCATCCAATGCCTTGAAACCCTTCCTCTTAACCATTCCACCGCAACTCATTAGAAGTTTGGGTGAGTTATTAACCCGTTTAATTATTAGCTCAACTTATTTCAATTCGATCCGTTTAAAATTAGATTGATTTACAACCCGAATTATGTCAAAAGAGATCTTGCTAAAATATTTTCAAAATATTTTTTTTCAATTTGATATATTTTATATAGCTATAATAAAAAAATGTAATTTAATTACGTACTAATATTGAAAAAGACAAATAAAATAAGTAAAGTTTAGTAAACATTTGATCGACTAGAGTTTTGACACGCTTTATAATCTGTTACTCAACTCTTTTTGACCCAAGCAAATTTAGATTGGTTTGGATCTTGACCCGTTTGATATCTTGACCTATTATAACCCGCCCAATTGCAACCCCTAATTTCATCCCTTCTCCATCAACCACATCTAAAGAGTTCACTCATTTTCACCGTAGATTCTTTTCTTAATAAAAAAGGCACATTCTTAATTTTTTTAAAAAATACTTCCTTGAGAATTTTAGTAGATTAATTGGTTAACTATCTTAACTCCCATCTTGTTGGTAAAGATTTAATTCCAGTCCCTTTCCCTATTTCCCCTGTCCCCAATTTTTAATTTTTTATTTTTTTAAAAAAATACTTCCTCTATCTCTTAAATGGAGGGGAAAATGCTTAGGACGCAGCCAGCATGAAGCTAAACAAGTCAAACGTTAGGTTGCTGAGATTTGAGAAAATGAACATTACACGAGTGGACAAAATGAAATAAGAAAAGGCTCCCCCAGTACAAACTCAATACGTCAAACCTAAATCACATTAATTACTCTCACCAAACTTTCCACGTTTTTTTTTTCTAACATACTCAAATTATACTTGCGAATTTAAATTAGCACAGATAAAAAAGTAGAACACAAATCCGACCCAGATGTTTTGGCTTAATTCAAAATGAAGCAGCAAAGGGGGTTTTCAAGGTGAAAATAAATCAATAATATAGAGAAAGAAAATAAATTAATGACCAAAAATTAAACTTAAATTGCTTCTATTTTTCCTATTTCGGAAATATAATTACAAATTAAAGAAAATAATTATTTGTTTAGATCTCATTTTTAAGCAGGAAAGAGTTTGTTACTCTTCCCTAGAAGGACACCATGGGGTCATGTCCATAGGATAGCTACCCAATACCCTCAAGAAAGATGTGAACTCCTGAACTTCAGCTAACGCATTCTGTGCCCTCACGTCCGCCATTGACGCTTCAAAATCGACGTAGAACATGTATTCGAAATGCTTTGCCGTTCCCACATTAGCATCATCCACCAACCGAATAGGCCGGTTACGATGTGGCCGAGACTCGATTTTTGTCAAGCTGATATTCCGAAAAGCGAAAGCTGATAGCACCTTGAACAGCACGCTTGTTCCTTTGTCATGTGCGAAAACTATGCTCGTCTTGAATGGACGATCGGTTCGTGGAATTATTGGTTCTCTGGCTAACATCACGAACCGAGTGACGTTGCTTGAATCGTCCTGGATTCCTTCCGCTAGGATCTGTAGACCGTATAGTTCTGCGGCGCGTGCGGACGCGATGGCGGCTGTGTCGCGGAGGTTGTTGGCGGCTATGTACTCAGCAGCTCCGGCAGTATCGTCGACGGCTTCACGCACAACATTTAGGCCTAGTTTTGTGAGAGTGAGCTCACACTGAGCCAAGGCTTGTGGATGGCTGATGACTCTGGTTAGGTACTCTTTACGAACGCCTGGAAGAGCTAAGAGGCAGTGATGAACGGGAAGTTGGACTTCGCCGACTATGTGGAGACGGTGACGAAGGAGTAGATCGTAGTTGCGGTGAATTGAACCTCCAAGAGAATTCTCTACGGGTAGTACTGCACGATCTGCGATCCAGAGTTCCACGGCTTGAAATGCAACCTCAAACTGATCGCAAGGTATAGCTTCACATTTAGGGTAAGCCTTTCCGGCAGCAGCTTCACTATACGCACCGGGTACTCCTTGGTAGGCTACGCGAAGCTGCGAGCCGTGCATCGGCGCAGGAGAGAGGTCAGTAATCGTGAGCGGCTTTGGGAGGTTGTTATCAATAGGAACCAGATCCAGTGATTTATGTCCATTCACGACAGTTATCTCACCTGTTCCGCCAGTTTTCTCTGTATCCTGCTGCTGCGAGTGCACCTTGCTGGCCAGGATGGCGCAAGAGCTCTGCCAGTCCGTTCGTGAAGCTCCGACATGGCCGGAGAAGTTGTTGCTCGCCGGAACGCCGTTGGTATTCACGGTACTAGCGTTGGTGTTGACCGAATCAAACCGGTACCCGCATTGGACAACGAATCGAACCGGAACGAACCGGTTGGTTTTACTTTCCCGGACTAAAGATTTGAGAGTTATACCCGATGAGGGAGTAATAGTCTGCATTTTGATTCAATTTCGTGAATTGAAAGCTTGTAGTTCTCTTGCGGAAGGGAACGTGCAAGCTGAGAAATAAAAGCATGGTAAGGGGGTTTATATACTAAGGGGGGAATTGGTAGGTAATGATGATTACAGAAGACTTGAGAAAATGGTGGTGTGCGATGGTCTTTGGGTCAATCTTACACCTAACCCCGGCCCTTTTCTCCTCTCCTACTAGTCTCTCTCTCCTTGTATATATTCATACCAATACATTAGTACATAAAGTTAAACAAATATACAAATTTGTTATATATGACAATTTCCGAGACACTAAAATCAAATTTAGTTTGCTTGTGTTTATCCAAAGAATTTGGATAAGATTTTACAGTATATCTTCAAATATTAGTTTGTTCGTAAAATGTATGTTCACATATAATTTTAACTTTAAAATCTATTATATCAAATAAAAATTCTTCTGTTATTGTTTGTCTCTTTTTTCGTTTCGCACTTTTTCAAAAAATTTCATTTAAATAATAAAATGAAGAAAACTCAAATATGATAATCAAAGAAATTTTTTAAAATATCATGCACACATGAAAAGTATCATACATACCCTATATGAAAATTTTAAAATTAATAATTAAAAAAATTACTTTTATTAGATAAAAGAGTATATGTGAATCACTTTTATAATGATTAAGAGCATACGTAGTCATTTTTATGACAATTGGAATACAAGTGAGCCACATTTATAAAGAAAAATATATCAATTGTAAATGAGAAAAATAAGAGGTATACCATGCCTTTTCCCTTTTGAATTATGTAGCCAAATACTACTAGTAATAATTACTAACATAGGGTTGTTAAAGGTGATTGTAGGTTGTTGAGATTATTAATTAATGGAAAGTGATTCGAGCATTACTTAATGGTGGTTAGACAGTTAAAAGCTTACAAGAGGGAAAGGTAAATTGAGAAGGGACTCAAAAGAAAATGAATATATTGTGATTAAAGGAGTAAAGGGCATGTGAAAACTATTTTTATTTTTTTTAAAAAAACTTTTTCCTTTTCTAAATCTAAATTAACCATGCTAGCTCATCAAAATAATACAAAGAGGAAATTTAGCACCATTCACTAAAATATGTAATAGTGATTTTGTTGTGTACTTTTACAATCATACGTTTAGAATTTTATATATGTTCAATTTTTGATATTCCAACATAAAAAATATCAGAAGCTAACTTGTAAATTATACTTTCTATATCTCACTTTATATGGCACATTTTCCTTTTTAATCAATCTCAAAAATAATATAATTTTATTCTAATTAAAAATAATTAATTTAAAAGTTTCCTTTTAAGACTCTCATATATACACCATGTAACTTTCGACTCACATCATGGGTCATCTGAAAATAGTCGTTCTATATTTTTAAACATAGAGGTTATATTGCGTACATCCAATCTTCCGTTATTTCGCAATGAACGAAAATCTTTAACTCATCGAGATAATGTTGTTATTGTTATATATACACACCATGCCAAGCGAAGAGTGTCTGATGAATTTTCTTGTGTTTAAATCTGCTCATAGCACGAGGAAAATATTTGAATGCACTACAGTACAAACTTAGGGGGAAAGTTAATGCCTCTTGCACCACAAATTTAAAGGGAAGAAATGGGTGACTGAAACCTGTTAATATATGAGTGGGTGAAATTTTACTCCAACGGGAAGTTTTCTTTCGGCCGTTTACATCGTAACTTGGAAAATATGATATGAGAAATAATTTATTGATGTCACTTGTTAATAATTAAACATAAAGAGTATATTTACTGTAATATGTTTAGCCATTTTATGCCATTAACCATAATCAATTCTCATATCCATTATTTAGCCAGGTACATGCCTGTCTTGCTAATTATATTTTTAATTTTAATAAATTTGTTAATTTAAAATTTTATTTCCAACAATTGATATTTTGAAATTAATTAAAAAGTAAAAAGTGTATTAAAAATAACTGATGTCAAGAAGAGTAAAAGTAATTAGACACAGTGAAACTTGAAGTACTATTTTGTGACAAGAAAAGATTGTTTAGGTGAAAAATACTTTTTTTTTCTTCAATTTTAAGATTGTGAATTCGAATTGTCAAAAAGCAAAATGATGAAATCTCCCGTGGAGGATTAAAGAAAAGGTAGTAATATTTCTTATATTTTTTTATTACTCCACTTTTTATCTCCCTTCATTTAACTCCCTCCCATTTCAGGCCATAATTAAAAATCTACTGGTGTCAAATGATCAACTTTGGCTATCAATATATGTAGCTAAAAGGATTAACATGCAATAAATAGATTTAGCTTTTTTTGTTTTATCTTCCCCTAAAATATTTATTTGGATTAAAGACACATGTAACAACTAATTAAAGAATTGAAGGTTGAGATTTAGTAAATTAAAAATGAGCATTAACCATTGTTAGGACAATAGATGTTTTCCACCAAAATATAGGACAATTTCACAATTTTTGTCACTATTTATTATATTATCATTTACTTTGTCAAATATTCAAACATATGAAATGTTCGTGCATGAGATATTTTCAGCTAGAATTATGGGCATTGACTACTTTTTCACAGCAAATTAAGAAATTAATCGAACCTGTCAGATGGTGATAACAATTATAGTATATTAGGTTTGCATGTGTGGTTCTGTGTTTTGTATTTCATGTACGTGTATGTTTGTATCTACACAAAATTGTCGGTGTATCGGATGACACTTTGTATTTATTAAGAACACCAAATTAAACCCGACAATCTTAATTAAGGATTTTGAATTCCAGTTCTGAGTACGATTTTTTATTTTGTTAGGGAAAGAGTATCCTTTAAATGATATTAAATAAAATTAATTGAAAATGTGAATATTTGCACGATGAATGAGCTTGAGAAACCTGGGATTACAAAAATTTATAGAATAACAACACATGTCTAGTAAAATCTCACAATTGGGGTTTGGAAAGGATAAAATATACGTAGGTTTTACCAATACCTCATAGAGATAGAGAGACTATTTTCGGAAGACCCTCATCTCAAAAAAAATATCACTTTCAAAAGCATAAAATATTAGATACGAAATGACTAAAGTGGACCACCAATAAAAATTTATAAAGACAATAAAAATAATAAAATAAATGACGTATAATAACAACAAAATATATAATGAAACGATTATCTCTACTAACTTACCGATCTGATATCATCCTACCTCTGCTTATCTTTTAACCTTTTATCCTAATATACGATCTTCATTTATTTCTATCTAACGTCATGTTCTCAGTCATATGAATACTTAGAAAGAAAATTAAATTCCAAAAAATCCTTGTTTACTTTACTACTTATGAGAAGGGGTTAGATAGAATCGAGGCAAAATTGATTTATGATTGAAAGTCTTAGAGGCATACAACAGAATACTTCTAGAATGAAAAACATAGAACATTAATTATATATCTTTTTAAAAAATAAAATTAAAATCCAATAAAGGTATATAAATTCTAGAACTTGCATTGACTAAGGGAATTAGATCCAGAGTGTCACGTAGGGTCCATGAGAACTCACTATCATTTGCTAATTTTAGTGTGTGTCTGTGTGAATTCAATTAATATTATTATTTTCCAAGTCTTAGATTAATCAATATTTTCTCTGGTTCTGTATTATGTCAATTTTCATATTACATATTTTTTGTCAGATAATTAAAAAAAGGGTGGCGGTTAAGAGTTGTTAATTGATTGTTGAAATTTTCTTATTAAGCGGACACAAGTATTGTTAAATCACTTTGCAGTTTCCTTTCCCTTTCTATGATCATTCTTTTAATCTAGACTCAACCCTCTTTAACTTATTATTATAAAAATAAAAAATGTTTCAAAACGTGTCCAATGGGTCAAAAATAATACAAAATTTCAACTACATTGACTTGGACACAACTTCTAGGAGCTTGCTCAGTTTTTTAATTGACACTTGTTTGTTTTTTAAAGCATTTTCCTTTTTCTTATAACTTATTATATTAAAACCAACAAGTCTGAAGAGCACGTGGAAATTCCCTCTTTAATTTTGAGAAATCATAAGAATTTTATATCATCTCGTCACTTATTTCTTCGATCATCCAAAATAAGTTCAGTTCAGAAATTTAAGGCCAAAAAAAAAACCTACTACTTCTTCTGTTCCATTTGTATGTCACTCTTTCTTTTTTAACTTAAAATAAATATCATCTTACTCTAATTGAAAATAATTTAACTTTAAAATTTTCTCATGAAATGATTTTCAATCACACAAATATCTAAAAATTATTGTAGACCATAAGCTTTAAATTTTTTTAAGCATCATGCAAGTCAAAGAGTGCCACGTATAGAATGGTAGGACTATTACTTTCATTTATGTTCTTATATTAAAGAATAGTTTCTTCTTAGAGTCTGTTTGACATTATTGTTGGAAAGCCAAAAACACTTATTTCCAGTTTTTTTTTTCTTAGAAAAATTAAGATGTTTAGTCAATAAGTAAAATTGTTTTATATAAAACCAGAAATAGTTTTTCTGCGATTGCGATGAAGCAAAAAATTTCTGCTTTGAAGAAGCTTATTTTTGTGAATATCAAAATATTCGTGCCATATGTACATATTTACCTATATATTCCTTATATTATTTATTTTTGTACTGAATTTTTCGTGTGTAGTGAGTGATTTAGTTTGTACTCAAGGGTACATGTGTTGGATGAATGGGAAGGATACAATAAATATTGAATGTTAATTAGCTTATAAAACTTTTTCTCCATGCTTTTATTAAGATATACATTTTTTTTTCATTTCTAAAGAGCTTATTTTTGTAAAAGAAAAATTTTCAAAAATTTTATCCGATCAAGAAATAAAAGAAATGAGAAAGTATTTGCCATGAATCATTTTCCTCCATACTACCATGCATAGCAAACACATAATCGATTCTTATTTTTGAACGGAGAATATAGAATTTAGTACTTTTTTGTCCCATTTTATGTGGTATTTTTTTTTTTTTGGCTCGTGCCAAATTGAATGTCATATTGCTTTAATTGAAAATAATTTATTTTAAAATCTGTTTTTATCTTTAATGAAATGATTATCAGCGACACAAATATTTAAAAATGATTTTAGATCACAAGTTTCAATGTTTTTTTTTCTCTAAAACATCATGCCAATTCAAAATGTATTACATAAAATAATACGAAAAGAATATTTTTTTATTTGGAAAAAATAAATTGGCAGTACGGAAGCAGCCCATAGTCATGTCATATAATTTTAGCTGTAAAATTAAATTGGATTTTGAAGAGTGTGCATGCCGGTGGAATTTTAGAGATAGGATAGGCAATCTGATGCTTAAAAGAGAGCATTTAATTAAATTTAATTTACCCAACATATGTAATATTTCTGGATAAAAAGAATCCAAGGAAATTGATGATTTTTTACGTGCGTACATAATATTTATAGCAATTTCCATGATATGTATTCATTTTAAGATGTATATCATTGTTTGGTACGAATTATTTTTTTTTAATAATTTTCTTATTTAACTTTTAAGAACTCGATAAGCATTCCAATATTCATTTTCTCAAATAGTGAAATAGATGAGAAATTGTGTATGATAAGTAATTAAAAAGAAATAGTATTCTACAACTATTACCTAGGCAAATAAGCGGGGGTGGGGGTGGGGGGATAATTTACGTAAAATATCATTTTACATACCTTACAAGAGGTAGGTGAAACCACGATTTTATCATGTTAAAATAAAATGGTACTAGTAATATTTATTCAATAGAGAATATTCTATATCAATACCAATAGTTGGACATCTTCACATGGTAGCTAACATGGGCTGAATCAGATAATATCGAAGGAGTTCATTCAAGTTTAAAAAATTATACTATTTATATTTAAATAAAATTATTTTTTATATATTTAATATCATAAATATTAAACTTCATATTTTGAACTTGTTTAATAGATGATTCACATCGCGGCCAATAACTAATTTTAAATACGAACGAAAAGCCAAATATACTCTCACGATTTTATCATGTGATGATTGCCTTTCTGTTAAATTGATGGACAGTAATTATGATATACGTTAACTCTTTTCAATCGGCTGCAACAATTTTTACTTAATTACTTTTGTCGAACATATTTTACCAATTAAAAATGAATTTAAGTAAATAAGGCTGTTATTTTTAACTAAAATGTGGAAAGGATTACTTAAAAAAATTATGCGAATAAATAAATATATATTAGTTAGTTAGTTGACATAGCTATAGTTTGAGTTAATTATGACTCGCAATAAATATCTAGTCGTACTTACAGTTTAACTTTTGTATAATTCACGCGATTTATGCAAACATTGTGCGCAAATCAAATTCTGCAACAAAATATACAAACTCTATGAATTGTATAACGAATTATACAAACTTTGGGCATAAATTATATAGCGAAATATACATATGCTATACAAAAATTGCGAATTTGATAACGAATTATACAAACGTATACAAATATTGCGCAAATTATACAAATACTACTACAATTATGGTTACGAAATGTAATTAACCAAACTACAACTATGGACCATAATTAAGATATTTTTTGTGTGATTATATGTGAAAATCCTCTTATACTTATTTTCCTAGTTAATCAAAATGGATAAATTGCTGGGCCTTGAACTGCTTACCTCAAATTTAATTATTACTTTTTACTGTATATCACTGAACCTGAACGAGAAATTCCCATAAGAGAGAACAATTATCAATTTATGGAATATTCAGAAAGATCAAATAAATTTAAAAAATGTTCACATTATCCTAATTTTGAAAATCGAGGGATAAACACATTTTTACTCACAAATAATTGATTCATTATTAAACCATTTACATAATTTGATGACAAATTTAAATATTATTTTTCTAAAATGTGACAAAAAATTTGATGACAAATTTAAATATTATTTTTCTAAAATGTGACAAAAAAAAAAGACCCGTACTAGTACGGACCAACATTGTGAAATATTTTTTATATAACAAATATTAGAATAAAGTCTTCCATAATTTGTTTTTACAAATATATACAAAGTCTATTGATATTTTAATCAAATTCCTAACTCTCAGCTATCTAATCAATCATTTAAAAGTATGACACAGTAGGGGAAGATGTTTTTCAACCACGGTCAAATTCTCTCTCAATGTCCTCTAATTCTTCGTTGCCTCCTCTTTTTTTTTTTCTAAAAAAAAATTAAATGTACCACAAACATGAATTATACATTAAAGTTTATAATAAAGAAACTTTTATATTTAAATTTTTGATAATATTTATAGATAATTTTTAAGTTGATTAAGATTGAATAGTTAATATAATTTTATGTACATTTAATGTATACTTCATGTATGATTAAATTATATTCAACCTATTTAGTGTATCATAATATAAATTAACGCATAACTCATATATAAGTAAGTTGTATTACGCTTTTTTACTGGATCGTAATATATAATCTGTATATACTTTTTTATAATTTTTTTAAAAATAAACATAAATATCCCTATTTTATTTTTGTAGGACCAATTTCGGTCCATCTATGTACATAGCCCAATGGGCATTTCTTTCCATAAAATAGCCCAAAATAGCCAGATAGCCCATGAGTGCTTTATTTTTTTTTTAAAAAAAAAGAAAAAATCATTTGGCAAAAGAAAGTTATCATTTATGTGACATAACCAACAAAGGGCACATGTCTTTTGTTATATGTATCATATTGAACAGTTCAATGGACTCCACTGTACTCAATGATGTAGGGCATCATCTCTAATTTAATTAAAACAAAATTTTCTCCAAGTAAAAAAAGGACCTTCTTTCTTTTCTAATTTATTTAAAAAATGATGTATTTTTTTTTGAAAAAATTTTAATTTTGTATGTGGCATGTTTTAGGCCATAAATTCAATATTATTTTAATATATTTAACATAATTTTAGTTTAAGATCAAAAGATTTCAAAGTCTTCTTTATTTTATTAAATTTTATATTATATTAAATTAATTTTTTTTGAAGGATAAGAATAGGTTAAATTTGTTGATTAAGTTCGAGAATAAAATAGTAAAGATAATTTCTTGGAGCAAATTGATTTGCAAAGAATCCATTATACCCATAAATTTTTCTATCTAATGTCAAAACAACTAACACGTTGAAATCATTGCTTAAAATCATAGGCCTTAGACGACTGGTCGAAGCAAATCTATTTGCAGGAAAATCAAAATTTTATTAGAAAAATAAAATAGACGAATAAATTGACACGTGTGGCTCTTTTTTAGCCCAGGCTTCTTCTTATCCCTTCTTGCTTTACAGTTTTTTGTGGTTTGGTTTCTCACCTAAGTATCCATAAAGTTTGTTGAGTCGTCTTAATTAAATCTGAATCATATATTGCAGAATTTATTTTAATGTGTCGCCTTCAGTATAATTTTTTTTGTTCTTATGATTCAAATCTGAGATTTTTTAATCAAGGTAAAGCGCTTTCATTAATACATTTTAATTCATGTTGATTTTTGCTAAACAGTTGATGCTATCTAACCAAACCGAACGGTAACCACTAAAAAAATTCCACTGTCTTTTAGCGCCAAAAAATAATAATACAAGGAATCACCATTTTCAGAAAGGAAAAAAAAATCGAATAAAGTTTACAGTATGTACTCCATAGCTGCGAGCTCTTTGTTCAACCCAAAACCACCAAAGAATCTGCCTTTTCACTATACAAACAGACCCTTATTTGGAATTGTACGGGCTTCTTCTTCAAGTGTTGCTCAAGAAATTGATAAATCATCCGATGAGGAGAAAGAGGGGCGGAAGGAGTTTCTGGGTTTAAAGGGTTTGGAGTTTCCACCCATAAAGGGGGCGAAAAGGGTTGTGCTTGTGAGGCACGGGCAAAGCACGTGGAATGCAGAGGGTCGGATTCAGGGAAGCTCTGATTTTTCAGTTCTTACTTCTAAAGGAGAATCTCAGGCTGAAACTTCTCGACAAATGCTTATTGATGACTCCTTCGATATCTGCTTTTCAAGGTTTTATTCCTATTTGTTTGTTTTTTGTTTTCGTGAGAGATTTATGCTTATTTTACCAAATTTAGGATTGAAGTAATTTAGGGGTTGGGAAAAAGAGACGAGCTTTGTAGGTTGTCTGAGACTGGTTTGATTGATCTGACATGGTTCCAGTTGTATCAGCAACAACAACAAACTCAGTGTAATTCCACAGGGTACGGGAGAGTAGAATATATGCGGACCTTCCTCGGACCTTCTTTATTGAGTAGGATTGACCCTTGACCACCCTCCTTTATCTGGGCTTGGGACTAGCAATGTGAATGATCTCACGCATTGCTCTCTGTATCTGTTTGTGCAAGTATACTCTCTGCAAAGGAAAGAGGAAAAACGAATTACTTAACGAAATAGATAAGGGAGAAGTAAATTTCCAGATTAACTGCAGCATATGCATTTTGAAGTTTATTCTTGATCTTTAATGCTGGAGAGAAGTTCAAAGGCTTCAAATAGTCTGTTCTTAATAATCTGTGACCATAAATTGCATCATAATCTCACTTCTAGCTGATGCATGTAGAGGAAAAGAGTCTCTTGCTATTCATTTTATGTTTCCGAAATGATTGACAGAGGTGGCCTGCATGTTCCAGTCCACTGCGTCGCTCGAAGAGGACAGCTGAGATAATATGGGGTGTTCGTGAAGAGGAGATCATTACTGATTCTGACATGAGGGAAATCGACCTGTATTCATTCCAAGTAAGTTGTAGTTTACATGTCTTCTCTGTGCTTTCCTCTTGGACTTGAAATCTGTGAATATGGCAAAAGTTATTCTTGTTGTCTGTTTGCATGTGGACCACTCATGCTTCAGTGTGACTGACAGGACTATTCGTCCGAATCTAATGGTATTCCTGTTATGGAAACATATGTCTGCTCTAGGGCCTCCTGAAACATGAAGGGAAAGCTAAATATGGTGAAGCTTTTCGTCAATGGCAGATAGATGCACCAAATTTCATTATTGACAGTCACTATCCAGTGAGGGAGTTGTGGGCTCGTGCTAAAAGCTGCTGGGACAAAATTTTGGTCCATGAAAGCAAGTCTGTTCTAGTAGTTGCTCATAATGCAGTTAATCAGGCTCTAGTTGCAACAGCCCTTGGTATGCTTTACTTGATGTAATTAGTTTAATTTAAGGTTTCTAACATCTGCCCAGAGTCTGATCCTATCTTTTGTATTTGTTTCATTATCATCACTCATCAGGATTAGGAACTGAGTACTTCAGGATTCTACTTCAGAGCAATTGTGGCGTTAGTGTGCTGGACTTCACTCCACAACCTGAGGGCGGAACCCCAAATATCTGCCTTAATCGTTTAAATCAGGTATCCAGTCTGGTAGCGCTTTGAATTAACCTTAGGCATTAAAGTATTATTCATAACGTTATCTAGGAAAGGAAAATTTTCTGCTAGTTATCTTCATTGTGAGATTGAAGATTGGTGATCTGAACACTGCTGGCTTAGACAAGGAAATTTAGCCTAAAAAATATCTTCCTTTCACGAAGTTTCTAATGTTGCAATGACATTCATTTATATACAATGATTGGTCCAGCCCTCTCTGGATGTAAGAATGTACAATAACAACGAACAATCATGCCTTGAATCATAAGCTAGTATACTCTGCTAAATATGAATCCGCACAATCCATATTGCTCCATTAGGCTCTCAACTCTAGAGGCTGTCAGATTTCATTTGATTGTCAGATAATCAAGATCAACACAGGACTTGTGGGTTCAATTATCTTTTGATTTATTTTGTTTTTCAATTACTTGATGCATCTTTTTTCTTTATGGCTTTATCTGGAGATTGGACTTCAAGGCTCTATCTCCCTGCTGTGACTTAATTTTGGCTAATGCAGACCCCAGGATCACCTGTAGCAGGGGGAAGTTCTGGAGGCAGAAAAACGAGTAAGCGGATCGTACTTGTTTGCCATGGAGTGTCAGAGAGTGACCTAGAGGTATGCAGTAGGCAATGAATCAATCATTCTGTATTGCTAATAAAAAGACATATTAGTCTCCTTGATTTCATATCTTTGGCATAAAAAGGTAGTCTGTGAGACTAGGACCCAGAATAGCAGCTAATGCTCCAAAAAATTTTTCTTTTGTGAGAACAGAGCAAAGTTGAAAGCATGGATGTTTTGTGAAAAGAGTCCTTTTGATTCTTATTGAAGTATGAATCTGCAAACCTCACACATAATTTTTGGTCAAAGACTAGTAATCTGCAAACCTCACACATAATTTTTGGTCAAAGACTAGTTTGAGTGCTACACATTCATTCAGTGCTAGGATTTTGGCCTTCAGCTGATAGAAGAACCTTATCTATTCATTCTCTTTCCCTTTCATGAGATCATTCTTGAAGATACCACCCTTTAAACAATTGATGAATGAATAAATTTATATGAAGGCTATATACTAACCATTCCAATGACCCTAACTTGAGATCACATAAACTTTCTAGAGGTGGAAAATGTACTTGTCGCGCTTTGGAAAATACTAGAGATTCTTTCGTCCACCTTTGCAATGTCTTGAGGAACTTCCACTCGCAATGGACTGCAGTTTCCTCTTTAATCAATAAAAGATTTATGGCTTCCACTTTTAACTTCATGAAAATTTAGTTATCTTAGAGTACTTCCAGAATTACAAATAACTGTACTTTGAGCTTATGGTAAGTGATGTGGATGACACAGATTTCTGCTTGAGGATTTCAACATCTGTTTAAATGACATCCTATTTTGGACGATGAAGCAGTAATTTATTAACCTGAGCATAAACAAAGAGAAGGATGATATAGGATGTCAGAATCACACAGATCAAGTAAAAGAAAAAAAAAATCTGTTGGTTGACTGATCTTGGATGTGCCGGTTATGCTTCTAAATGGTTATCCTCTGAGACATAAGAAATTGATATTGGGGCTTATGCACCTTATGAATATTTTCCTGCCTGGTAAAGTTGGCTTTCCATTTTGTAAACTAGGCATGGAGGTAGGGGAGTACTCACGAATGTTGTCATCCACTGTATAGATTCTAATTTGTCCTCTTCTTAGCTTTCAGAGTTTTAGCCCCGATTCTGTTTAGCATGTTGGCAAGTTATTCAAACTGCTCACTGTCTTTTGGGGTTTGCTTTGACCATTTTTCTGCTCTTTTCTCATGGAAGTTGAAATTTTACAGAGTAGTATGCCATATACTGGAAATGGCCCCTTAAACATGCTTGGAGTTATACAGGTAAAATGGTTCTCCTTTTTACAGTAGCATTCAACTTCATATCGGGGGTGTTACTACCTTACAGGATTTATTAAAATGGATGTCAGGCTCAGAAAATAGCAGAACTGCTTCTTGATCTGAAAGTGAATACCGTAGTCAGTGGAACTAAAATGGCATCTGTAGCGACAGCTGACACAATCACCAAAGTATAACCACTCAGATATAGTATGTTGATTGACAGTCTTTTATATAGAGAACATTGGTTTTCTTAACACAAATTTATACTAAATTTTATAGGTTCAAGAAGCTGCTGACTGCCTTGGAGCTGACTGTATCCCGCGCTATGTGGAAACAAAGCAGATACCAGATCTAGACGTTGAACGTATTCTTACACAATCAACACAGGCAAGAGACATTTTACTGATTTCCTAAACTGAAACAAGTTGATGAATTTACTTGGGGAGGTTACGCTGCAAAACATCTTCAGATAATCATTTTCCGAAAAGCAAAAAACATTCTTAAGATAAAAATACAAGCATGCATTGATATGGAAAATTTGACGTAAAATATTTTTCTTGATTAGCTCTGACTAAATCCTGCATATGATAGTGCTTCAACTAGTATGTTCTAGTTTGAAATATTTGCTGATTAATTTCTCTGTTTCTTTTGCAGGATGCATCAGGATTGCAAAAGGTTTCATCTGGTTGGTTGAATAGATTGGAAGACAACATCACAACGTGTCTATGGGAGCAATGTGGGAAAGCATGGAAACATCTACTGTATGAAGTATCAAAAGAGAATGTAGTCATTGCTGTTGGCCATCCTGCACTTAATATCGCGATGATGGGACACTGTCTAAATTTGACAAGGGAATGGTTGGGATCGTTTCATCTGGATGCAGGTAGCATTAGTGTTATTGATTTTCCTGATGGTCCGTCGGGGAGAGGAGTTGTCCGCTGCATAAACTACACTGCGCATCTAGGTAGATGGTCAATTCCTATTACTAGATCAACTCAAGAAGATGAAGAATATTAAAGTGTGAATATGTGGAACTCAGACAACGTTAATTTAACAGTACAGTGTTCACAAATATGCCATATAATAGCTTGATGTTTATGCCATTGTTGATATTTTTTGAAGAGGTGCCACGTGGAATTAGGTAAGATGAGTTGCCTGACGTTTCAATTGACCCTAACACAAAGGTTCTTACTTATAAGCAACAATTAAATTAATTAGAATTCGATTTGTTGGAGCTCTTTAACACTCATCAAACGTGCAATCATCTCAACTCAAAAGTCATACAAATTTAAAACTAGCCTAAGATATGATTTTATTATTATTATTATTATTTTGAAAAAGTCAAATATACCATTATATTACCCAATTAATAACTTTTGTTACCAATTGATATTTTATAGATGACACAAACAATTCTGCCTGCAAAGGAAGGATCAAGGAATTTAAAGGTGTTTAAATAAGCATCAAGACGACTTCCAAGAAGCTATTTTTTTTTAAAAAAAATTCAACTTCAATAATATTATAATTTCTGACTTTGGAGATACATTAGTGGTGATGCAGAAATTAAAGTGTATATTGGTTTAAAGGGATAGAGGTGGTCAGATAAGATAAGACAAAACTTCATCTCATCATCGAGGACATGACTTAAGATAGAAATAAGTGGAGGTCATGTATTATGATAGAAGACTAATAGGCTAGTAGAGATAGATTGACGTTTAGTCTTGTGATTATAGTAGATTAATAGGATTAGTTGTGTCTTTATATCTTGTGTCGTCATTATCCGTCTTATATTTGTTACTTTTATCTCATTTACATACTATCATTTGGTTTTCATCATTAGTCGTTTTCCTTTTCTCCTTTTTTTTCCATATCTATTATATTCTGCTTATGAGGTTTGATTTTTGAGACGAGGATTTTTCGGAAATAACCTCTCTATCTCTATGAGGTAGTGCTAAGATCTGCGCATATTTTATCCTCCCCACACTCCACTTGTGAATACGTTACTGTTGGATTATTTTATCTGATTTAGCAATCTTTTTCTTCTTCTTTTTCTATTTTGTAATTGGAGATGGAAAAATAATACTTAATAAAAAGCATGGCATAAGAGTGGGACTTCACATGTTGCCAGTAAATTAGATGTCTGTTTAATTTCATTTATTACAAGTTTTATTTAAGTAGAAAAAAATTGTATAAAATAAAAGACAAGTGTATGTACATGTACGAAGACTTATTTTTTTAATCAGTCAATTTGACCAAACCTTTCGTACATGAAAAATAAAGAACACCTCATTTTAAGAATTAAACATTTCGAAATATATTAATTAATTAATTATACTGAAGTCAGTATGGCAACTAGAACATAAAAATGCCAAATAAATTAATTATTTTTCTCCTTAAATAGTTGTTAAGTCATGTCAAATATTGGGTTTGCAAATTATATAAAATGCTGGTCTTCTGTTTCTTGTTACTTCACCACAAAACATGCTTCATTTAACATGGCTTAATTTGCTCACAAGTAAATATAACTACCAAATTAAATATAATTAAAGCTAATTCTTGCTAATTAAACACTTATGCTACTTGTTGGTTCTGCCATAAAAAGATTTTGGAATTTAGTACGCGCAATTTTGTTGATTTTTCATTTTTGAGATAGTTGTTTAGTAAATGTCTCTCTTTATTTTTCTTGCAATTTATGGACTTTATAGACCACACGCTAAAGATTTTTTTTGAGCAAACTTAAAAGAAAATATTAGATCACGCATGATCTTAAATCTTGTAAGTTACTTCAAATGTATAATATGTTTAGGGTTGACTAGTATATTACCAAAACCTCTTACACTTGAAATGAATATATTATCTTGAAGATAAATTTTAAAATTATATATTTGCATATATAATTTTAATAAATAATAACGAAATTTAAACAATTGGCTTAAAAGGGGATAATATTTTCACAAATCAACCGATCAGTAAGCACGTGTAATTTCCAAAATTACTTAAAGATTAAAGTAGATAATACCTATATAATTGATTAATTAAATTAAAATAATGATGAATTAGGTTTTTAGGTCTAACTCACACCCCAAAAGCTAGTTCAAATGGAGAAGGATTGCCTAATCGAGTCCACCCATT
Organism: Solanum ossicruentum; assembly: GCA_025774065.1. Classification (NCBI taxonomy): domain Eukaryota; kingdom Viridiplantae; phylum Streptophyta; class Magnoliopsida; order Solanales; family Solanaceae; genus Solanum; species Solanum ossicruentum. Next base: position 22,017,024 of record JAOTQR010000092.1, on the reverse strand, counting down.
TCATTAACCACAAATGTAAGACTTTTTATCACAACAAATACCACTAATAATATTTTTCTTGGGGTGTGAAGAATATCTCGATATGCTGTAAGGTAAAAGTGAAGGAATTTCCCGATATGCTGTAAGGTAAAAGTGAAGGAATTTCCTTTAGTATATGATCTCCATCAATTGATTAATTTTTCATTATTGCCTCCACGTTCTACAGTCGTTTAATTTTCTACCTTACATAAATGGAGTGATTAGGACAAAACGAACACCTTTTTTGTCTCTCTCATTATTATAATAAAATAAATTAATAAATACTATTTTTCTATTTAAAAAAGTAATATCCTAATTTGATTTGAGACACATTTTGAAAAAATAAGAAAGATTTTTTAATTTTTCAATTGTAATTTAAAGTTATGTCAAATGTATCAAAATATTCTTTAATCTTACGATCTTGAACATATCACATAGAAAATTAAAATTAAAGTGTTACCAAAAAGGTTATTCTTTTTCAAACCGATTAAAAAAATATATATCACTTTTTTAAAAAAGAAAAAAATATTATTTACTGTTTATTTTTTAAAAAGTACTCCCTTTTCACTTTTTACTTGTCACGTTTGAACTAGACACATTACAACAACAACAACATACCCAGTAATATCC
>JAOTQR010000092.1:22000282-22016276 GCA_025774065.1 Solanum ossicruentum | reverse complement strand
GAAGAAGAAGAAGAAGAAGAAGAAGAAGAAGAAGAAGAAGAAGAAGAAGAAGAAGAAGAAGAAGAGGAGGAGGAGGAAGGAGGAAGCAAAAGAAAAGGAAGAAGAAGAAGAGGATGCCGAATTTATCCTGCTACTCTAATTCGAGACTTGAACTAGACACATTCATTTTAAAAAATAATAATATACATGATTATTTTATTATATTACCCGTCTATCTTACTATCCCTATTAATTGATTATTTTATTATATTACCAGTCTGTCTTACTATCCCTATTAATTGATGTTCAGTATTAGGTCTTGAAAAGTAATTTGAATAACAAATAATTTATGTTAAGAGTATAATATGGGAAAAGAATAATGATCCTTTCATAATATGTTAAAAGTGATAAATAAAAATAAATTTTTTAAAATAGTGCTAACAAATTATAAAATATCCTATTTTTATATTAAAAAATAATTATAAAAATTAATTTTAAAATTCATAAAACTTAAATTCTAACTCTGTCTCATCAAAATCCACCATTTTTGTTAGGATTCCACTGTGACAAAGAAAGTCTATAAGTGGCAGCGTTTAACCACGAAGAAAGTTAATCAGTTAAATAATTAAATTGGGATTTCATAAAAGTAAATCATGTGCGCTCAACAATAATAACTTTAATTTTCTAACACATGGAGTTTATTGACATTGACAAATGTTTAAAGTGTTTGGCTTCCTACCAAAATGGGATTGTAATTGGAAATAAATTAGTTAAATGATAGTAATAGTAGAGTCCTGTTTACTTTTCTCACCAAAACTGAGAGGACTATCTTGTTGAAAGAAACGTTTTTTTTTCACATTCGATGTTCGGAGCTCGTAAAACTAGAATTAAATCCAAATCGTGTATTACACGACTCATTTGGAGATAATGCTCTCAACATAATTTTTTCTGTTCCTGGAGATTGAATCTAAAACTTCTAGTTAACACAATTCATATTGGTATTGAACAAAACCTAACAAAAAAAAAGGGTAGTTGTTAGTGGAAGATCCAAGGAATATTAATAGACTATATACAATGGACAGCTAAAAAATGTGGACCATATGACAACTGATTTAATAACTGAATTTGACTTTCATCATGGATTGAGTGGTAGAAGAACGTATTTGGGTTATACGAATATTGTTATAATTATAAAATATAATTATTTAAATTATAGCTATGAAGTATAATTAAATTATTTTTAAATAGTTATACACATAAATTCCTTTGATTTTATTTTCTTCTTGCTCCACTTTAAAACTTATTCTTGTAAGATATTTTTCTTTTTAGTCAATTTCTTTATGTTGTATATTTTGAATTTTTATTATATGATTTTGTATTAATAAATTTGTCGAACAATTGCAGATCCAATGATAAAAAAATTAATGATCTTTTCAATATGATTAAGACAATACATACTTTCCCAGACCCAATTTTTCTTTTAAAAATGAAATTTCACATTTTTTATTCACTTTTCAATTGGATGAAACTTTATGATGCCTTTCTTCATCACTTCTTTTTCTTTTTCCCTCCTGTTTGGGGGTGGAATGTGCTCAGAGGCAAATTTAGTATTTAAATTGCGAATTTAGTATATAAAATTGCGAATTCAGTCAAACACAGTAATTTAGTTTAAAATTTTATATGTATGTCAAAAAATATATTGAATATGAATGAAAAATTAATTTAGAATTTAATATTTAAATAGACTAAATAATGAGCTCATAAACTTCAAATCATGACTTTCCGTTTGGATGGGCCACATAGTCAGTTAAGTAACTACTTGTTCTTGTTCTTTTGCAGAAGTATTCCCAGTTAGGGTTTTGTTAGAATCAAATCTTTAGTCCTTTCCAATTTTAGCTGCTTTTCTGAACCATGTCGTTTGGACCTTGGGTCGTTTGGTATGAGGTATAAGTTATAATAATCTTGGGATAAAATATAAGATTATTTTATTCCAGATTTAGTTGAAAGTATAATATAATTCTTAGACCATATATCCCATAATTTTTGCCTTAGTGATGAGATAAGTTATCACATATATATGGTGGAATAATTTACTCAAGCTAACTTATCACGAGATTAATTATCCTGAGATAACATGTTGCCAACCAAATTGAAAACGGCCAAATACACACCTATAATTCGAAATAATTTAAATATATCATTCGTTTGAGATTCATTCAGTTACGTTTCTATCTTCATATTTGAGTATAAATTTACCTTTAATTTTGGTGAAAAAATACATAGTAAACTCAAAATAAATAACATTCTCAATTTTAAATATTCACCTGATAATACAACTAATACCCAACCCACGGAGTATATTTAACCCTTTTCTATTTAACATATTTTAAATTTGCTAAAGCTTTCATTTTGGTTAAGAATTTCTTCAACTTTCTCCAACGATTGGTGTTAATTCACTCTCTTTTAATTTTAGGTAATTATTCATTATAGCTTTTTTTCTTCTGATATATATTGACTGGACAGTGATGCAAAAGCAGTCGATTAAAACATTAAATAGATTCGTGAGGGTTACAAAAAAAGGAAGAATTTAATGTTCCTTCTCCCACCTGCAACAGCAATGCATTATAAAGATGAAGATAAAAATTTAAAAATAAAAACAGTGACAGTAAATGCAAATGAAAAAAATAAATAAAAAAGAGATCAACCCTTATTTATAAATAGAAAAATTACGTGGATAAATAAATATATACTAACTAATGAAGAAATTCAGCCATAAGAAATGCTGCTTTGCAGCATTTCACAATTGAAGCCACTAGACTGGCATTGTTGAATTCAACAATGGCTGCACAACCCATTTGAATAGCTGTTCAAAGGAAGATTGTGCAAATTTCTTCAAAGTTGGCCACCAATCTTTGGAGAAATTTTGACAATTCACACCTGTAAATTTTACAGTCAAATTTGTGTTTATCAACGCTCAATTGATCCTTTGACTTCAACAATTAATTAACATAGTTATAGTTTGACTCGCGACAAACATCTAGCTATAATTATGATTTAACTTTTATATAATTCGTGTGATTTATATAAATATGGTGCGTATATAAAATTATTGAACTTCAGTGGAAAATAACTTTCATCTAGATTGGTTGATGTTTGAATTCTCATCTAGATTAGTCTACTTGACTTTAACCATTGAAATTTTCTGGACAAGACCTAATCATTAGACTTTGTCGTGTTCAAGAAATTCACTTTTATTTATTCTCTATAATCTATCCACAAGTCAAAATTCAAAAAAGAATGAAGTTTATAATCTTATTATGTATAACCTAATGATCCTCCAAATTCTTAGTATGCAAACAGTTGATATTCAAGAAACTGACAATTTATTGCTTTTGAACCAAATCGTTTATGTATATATTTATTGGTTTGGTATAAATATTATACGCAGGTGATTTTATTTTTTAGTTTATTTTTATTTACTTATTTTGGACTTTGCATGTTCTTAAAAAATTAATGATTGATATAAGTATTTTACTATAAATTTATATTAATTGGTGTTTAACTTATGTCTGGAAATAATTTAATGAATTATTAATTAATATCGAGGATAAAATATATAAAAAAAATTATTTTTTTATATGTCAAAATTTTAAATAAAAATGAATCTAGTTTGAAATGCTAAATAAGTTAAAGTGAATGAAGAAAATATTATTTAAGGATAATCAAGATTTAATATACATGGTATAAAAAGAAACTATTAGTCTATTTATTTTACATACTTGTTGGAATCGAATAACAGTGTGTCTTGACTCATTTAACAACTACTACAATATAATCCCATTCGTCCCTTTTTTAGCGGTCACAATTTTTATTTTTAGAATCAAACAATATAAATTTTGATCAATATTTTAAGATGTACTTTTTTATCATATTGATTTGAAAAAAGTTGCAACCGATAATACTTTTGTTATATTTTTTGAATATCTAAATTTTTATTTTAAAAGAATCAAATTAATTTAATTTAATTTAACTTTAAAAGTTATTCAAATTAACCGTTGAAAAATGTTTTATATGATAATTAAAACGATACGGAGGGGACAAATTCTATTGTCTTATTGTATGGGAGAGGAACATCTTTAATTTATAAAGATTAAAAAAATAACTTTTTTCCTATAAGAAAAAGGGTTACCAAAAATGAAAATTCAACATGTTATATTCTTTGATCCTTATTTAAAGAAAAAAGGAAGGTAAAATTCAAATATGAAAAAAGAATCCAAACAAATCTTAACAGATTTTATGAATATAATTTTTTGATGAGATGTATTTTACTGAAGTATAAATATATATTAGTCCATCATTAATTTAATCCTAAAATAAAATTACAAGAGAGTTGACTACTCATATGCAACTTCTACCACATTTCCACTTTCTTCCATCTTAATTACTCCACTACTAATCTAATCTATGGTCCTTAAATTAAATTAATTTTACGTTAGTAATACTGGCAAAAGAGAATAATAAATAAATAATATGGTCCTTAAATTAATTAATTTTGTCTTAGATTGCAAATTTTAAGGTGAGAGAGAGAAACAAAGAATCATATTTAATACTCCTTACCTTACATGGGTTGTCAGTAAAGAAGATTTATAGTTCCTTTGAAATTTTCCAATTTTAATAAAACTCCCAAACCAAGTCCTTCCAAATCTCTCTTTTATTTCTTTGTAGCAATAAAAGTTAAAAGCCATATTCCCCTTGAGAGAAGAAAATGAGAGATTTTGCTTCTTGTTTCAATGAGTATGCTGTACAAGTTTCTGATACTTCTTGTTCTAGTGACTCAAACTCTGCTTGTATCCCTCCTTCTTTGATTCCTTCAGTACAAAACACAGTCAATTGTTTGTACAAAGTCAATTTGTCTGATAAAAAACAAGTCTTGATCACAATTTCATGGTGCAAAACAAATGTAACACAAGGCCTAAGTGTGCACTTTGGTGATGATCCATTGAACATGTTCAAACTGAACACGAATTCGCGTCTTTTTAGAAAGAAAAAGGGGAGCAAATCAATGGATTTTGATCAATTTAAGGTTGAAATCATTTGGGATTTGTGTGCAGCTAGGTACTCAACTGGACCTGAACCAATTGATGGATACTATGTACTTGTCTTAGTTGATTCACAACTTGGCCTAATTCTCGGTGACATGGCTGAAGAAGCATCATTAAGGAAGTTGAAAAGTGGAACATCAATGGCCAAATTTTCATTGGTATCAAGACAAGAACACTTCTCTGGAAACACCCTTTATTCAACAAAGGCTCAATTTTGTGAGAGTGGTAGCATTCATGATGTTTTAATCCGTTGTAGCGGCGAAAATGAAGGCGTAAAGCATCCTGTTCTGTCAGTTTATATTGATAAGAAGATGGTGATTAGAGTAAAAAGGTTGCAATGGAACTTCAGGGGAAATCAGAGTATTTTTTTGGATGGATTGCTTGTTGATCTAATGTGGGATGTTCATGATTGGTTCTTTAATCCAGCTTCTCGTATTGCACTATTTATGTTTAGGACAAGAAGTGGAATGGATAGTAGACTGTGGCTAGATGATAAAGACAAATTGCTCATCAAAGATCAAGAAAAAGTTGAATTCTCATTCTTGATCTATGCCTCTAAGACCACATAAATCAAAGGTTCTGTTTTTGTTTTTTCTTAGTCTTTTTTATTGGAACCCCATTTTTTTAATGTTAATTTTTCCTTTAAACCTTCATCCCTCATGAAATAACTTGAAGAAGTTTTCTTTCAGATTTGACATTGTATATTGAACTTTTGTGGTTCTTTGAGTTATAAGAAATATAAACCGATTCGTTTCGTTTATTTAATCTTCTTTACCTGGAATTATAAACTCTTGTAATCTACTACTGTCTTAATTCGCATAGTGCCTATCTTAACTTCACAAGCAGTAGAAGAAGAGAAAGACACAATATACCTAAATCTTATTGTACTTTGTAGATTTGTACTTGTATTTACTTGTTCGACTAATTTGGATTTTCATGTTCATATAATTTCAATAATTTTCTTTGTCTAATTAACCTAACAAATATTTTTCAAGAAATAAAGGTTCAATATTTAAGAGCCATGTTAAGGGAATTAAAAGAAGATGATAATACAACACATGTTTGAGTTAGGTGAGTTTCTTCCCTTAGCCATAAGGCAATCAAAATGAGATTGCCAGGTAGGTTCAAACAGATTGGATGTTATCTTTATTTGGGTCTTTAATGATAACCACATTCATGTAGGCCCTTTTACCTCTTCTTTTTAATTGGATCTCTCATTTGTCATTGTTGTACTTTTTACTTTTAGTCTACTGCTAGGAATTATAGCATGATATTGCCCAAGAAAAGCAGCAAGAAACATGGCATATGTAACCATAGTCTTAACTATTACAATATTGTTACAACCATGTCTCTGGGAATATATTTATTGGTTTATCCAAGTACTAGTTAGTTCATAAAAAATAATTGATGTTGAGGTAAATAATTACTATTAAAAATCAAATTCATTAAGTTTAAATTTTGGATTGCATTTGCCCTCCATCGATCCTCGATAAGGGCGTGGAGAGGAGGATGGCTGGCTCTAAGGCACTCATCTAATTGGAAAAAGGCTATTGGTAGTCAAGACGACTGAACCATAGGGCAAAAAATAAATAAAAATGAGCAAGTCCGGTGCACTCATCTGAGGCACTTATTTAATTGGAAAAAGGTTCCTGATAGTCGAGGCAATTGAACCATAGGGCCACAAAAAAAGGCATGTTCGGTGTACTAAAGCTCCCCTATGCGCAGGGTCTGGGAATGGTTCAACCACAAAAGTCTATTATCTATAGGCTTACTTAGCATTTTTGCCAGAGGCTGTTTTCGAGACTTGAACCTGTAATCTCCTGGTCATCTGACAACAACTTTATCATTTACTCCAAGATTCTCCTTCTCAAGCCAACTGAACTTAAAAGATGAAAATCGTGTCAACACATAACGGTGTGACTTAGTGATCAATAAAAGTCAATGCTCAAATTCCAGTAGATATAAAGTTGATTTTTTTTATATGAATCACTCGATATGCGTATTATCAGGAGATAATAAGCATTTAGAGAAATAATCGAGATAAACCCAATTGATATGACCATGACGTGACCGTTATTAAAAGAATGAGCAAGTAGTCTATTTGGAAAATTAGCATACAACTTCAAGTTGAGACAAGGGAACAAGGAGGAAAGTGGTCCAAATCCAAAATGGGACACTTATAGTTAAATCACAACTTATAATCAATCTTATGAACTCATAAGAAAGGTACAATACTAAAACAATCCATTCATCATGAACCCACCTCCAAATTTGCACCTATGAAATTTGATCCTATTAAATGAATAATAAAGCCATTTAATTTTCACAATTAGTACTAAAAGGAATTAAATATAGGGCTGTTGGGAGTTGCTTAACTGTTTTAGATAAAATAATTTCACAATTTTATTTTCTTTAATTGTCATAATTAATATTGTTTTTGTCCTAGTTCCTTTCTATTTTTTCTGCAGTGGGATTTGTTTTCTAAAATGATAGTGTGTACTAAGAATCTAGCTGTGCCATACATCAGCATTTGGATAAGACACTAGAGTTATTTTTTTTTATAAATAATAAACCAATGGGAAAATGACAAAAGAGAAGAAAATAAATATGCATTGTCTTAAATGAGACATGATTTTAATTTTTAAAAATTCTATCATATATATATATATATAAAATATATATGGGAATTAATATCTGTGAATAGTGAGTACCTACTACACATATTAATGTAAAAATATGTGAATTGAGGTTGTGTTGTAGTTTTCATTCAGCTGTTCATTACTCAAAAAAGTACCCCTTGTCTTTGATATATATATATATATATACATATGAAACAAGAATTTTTTTACAAAAATTATTAGGAAAAATTACCTACTTATGTTATTATTTCTATGTTTAATGTATCATACTTTAAATGTTACCTGTTGATACTTAAAAACTCAAATTTGTTAGTAATTTTTATATCTGAAACTAAATTAATATATCTGGATTTCCATGTTTTTAAGAGATTTTTATAAATTGAAAAAGAATAGAAAAAAATAATAATTAACTCTTTACATGTAATTTAGGTAAATTACACAAATTATTATAGGAGTAGGAAATTAAGGATTATGTCACATTTTTAAAAGTTGTACTAAGTAAATCTAATACTACTTGGGAACTTTTAGCCAACCAATTGTTTCTCCCAATATTATGAAATTAAGGATTATAAACTTGGTAAACACAACCAAGAGAGCCTTTTGAGTCAATGATACAGACAGAAGAGGGAAAAAATTGTTTAAGATTTGTTAGAGGTTGCGTGAACGCAAGCCACCTATACTCGTAGACTTGATTATTTGAACAATTATGTATAACAAAGTTTTTATTCTGAGTGACAATGCTTTTAACATACAGAATTTTTCTATTTTAGGAGCTTGAATTCGAACTGGTTTGTAAAAGACATATTATTATTGCTTGGGAAGAAATTCTTACCCAAAAAAATGAAAGCTAAAATGATTTAGCAAGGATAACCATAAATAATTTATTCAACTTCTGCACAAATTCTCAAAAATTTATTATAAGTTACATGCCATAATTTTAAAACAAATTATTCACAAGTTCTAATGAATTATGGATGAATGGAGAACTTGCATTGCATAATAAATTGTGATGACCTTGTTTTTAGTTATGTTATAAGTTTGAAAGAAATTATTTTCTAGTTTTGAAGATTCGTCAATGGGGTTGATAGATGGAACAAGTCTTCTTTCCATGCGTGAGGATTTTCGTCTCAAGTTAGTTGCCATTTTTTAAAAGTTAAAGTTGATCAATTTTTAAAATTAAATTAAATTAATTAAATTTAATATTTTGAAATAAATTAAAAATTCAAAAATTATATAAAAAATATTATATTGATTATAACTTTTTTCGTAGACCTTAAATAATTGGTTTTTTTTTTTTAAAAGAAAAGCATATGTAGGAGTGAGTGAAAATTAAGGGTGTCTATAGTTGTAAACTTTTAAAATTGTGGTCAAAAGTTAAATAGTTGCAAGTTCAATTGGACCGGAATCTTCTAGGGTTTAGCCTGGATTCAAGTAATTGATTTTCTTCATCGACGCTTCCTTGTTCATCGCCTTCAGCTTTCTCTCCGCGCTTTCCAAGTGAGTCCACCTTCAAGCCCTAGTATAGTTCTATGTTTTCTTAATCTCATTAGGGTTTCATTCTGACACGTTGATTCATAATCAATTTCCTGTTTATTCTGAATTTTTTTTATTTTTAGTATGATTTGGCTGTTTATGATATACCATCATTTGCTGTGGAGTAGACTGATTGGATTTTGGATACGTTTCTCAATTTGTTTATGTGTGTTTAAAGGTCGATCTGTTTATTTGATGGTTGTAAAGGTTCTCTCGCTGTTGGTATACTAAGATAGAATGGTTTTCTTTATATTTTTATCTGGATTGGATTCATGTTTGCTTAGTTTGTTAGGTCAGCTCCAAAATGATAAGCCGCTTTTGATTTTATAAAGATCATAATTACATGGGCTGAGTCAGTTGGCAAATGCCTCAACGTGCAATTTGAGTTATGTTTGGGGTAATTAAGAACCACAATTGATCCATAGGGTTCGTTGGAAAAATGATTGTTAGGTTTGTCTTTTTGCTCATGTTATTATCCATAGGAGCCACTTTTTCCAAGTCTTCGGACTACTAGCTAGCTGTTGGAATAACTCAATTCCTTGTTACTGCTAGGATGATGGATAAGGTTGCTCAGGTGTAACGTTCATGAGGAACAAGTGAAAACGAAATGTCTATGTTTGCTTTACTTAAGCTACAAATGTGAAAGAGTAAGTGATCAATAATAGTACAGTCTGGTGGAAGGGTTATGTCTTTGCTGTTAAGTGAAGCTGTGCTTATTGCAACAAAAGGGAATCTTTCTTTTTCAGTAAGACTTCGCATGAATGATCCACTTGCCGCCTATTTGGTGCAAAATTAACTTGAATCACTGAGCTAATTGGTTTATTCATTGAAACATGGTTGTCAGTTGCACTTTTCATATGTGTAATCATATAATCTTTAATATTAACATGAGTGACAACACCATCCTGTTTTTTTTCCTGATTTAGCTATGCCACAAACATATCTGATCAGATCATTTATTTGTTTTTCCATCTCAGTCCACTTAATCCGAGAAAGTCATACTAGTTAAATTCAAATTTGAAGGTGCAAGCCATGGATGTCATATGATCAGCACGTTTTTGTTTTCTTTTTGAATAGTTAATCTTAGAGTCTTGTTTTCCGTTTCACTGGATCAATTGAATTTGATTCTACTACAAACCATCTCAAATCTCAACCTTACTGGTTGACGTAGCATCTATATTTTCTTTTTGTTGTTCTTCTTCATGAGTTACAGTTAACATAGGAACTTTCCAAGATTCATTTGAGAAAACAGAGAACTCCCACCCAAAATGGAGATCTCACAGGGTATACCGTCACTGCCAGTTCGTTTTGGTTCTTGGGGGAGGGGACATATTTTTCGGTCATGCTATCTTATTAGTTTTCATGCTGCTTTAGAGATATGAATATATCCACATATTTTTAGGAGACAAAATCCAGTTGCTTGCTATAGATAAGAGTCCTCAATCCCATGCCTGGAACATCCAGAAGAATGTGGCTCTGCTTCTTTGTTGTACTGGAGACCTTTATTTTGTAGATGCCTTCATGCACCTTATTGAAACGATTGGATGTTCTGCTAGTGCCTTTGACCATATGCATTTCATGCGCTTCTAAATATTATTTTGTGCTGATGGACTCCACTTCTTATCTATCTAGTTCTCGACTATGAGTTCAATTGGCACCTCCTTTCTAGAGTAAATTATTTTATGCAAAGCTTGTTTAGTTATTTAAGCATCCATGAAAGATTCACTTATCTCATAGTGGTGCCACAAATATGTTACAACATCAAAAAAATTCTGTTGCGATGGTAAAATAAGTAGAGGAAATCATACGAGTGTGCTTGTAAGAAAAAAAGGAAGGGAATGTGTTGGACCACGCAATTGGATATTAACCATCCTAACTGATGCAGGTTAAACGGATTCATTTTGTCATGAGATTGTAAATTTACAAGTTACTGAATAACACAGGATGTCAGAAGAACCACCTTTCTATCCCAGAGAAAAGCTTATTGAGAAGCAAAAGTTTTTCCAAAGCGTCCACAAGCACACATACTTGAAAGGTCGTTATGACAAGATCACCTCAGTGGCCATTCCAGCTGCTTTGGCAGCTTCTGCTTTGTTTATGATCGTGAGTTTCTTTGAAATTTCTAGATTGCTTTATCTTCTGTCTTGAATCAACCCTAACTGTATCCTGGATGATGTTTCAGGGGAGAGGGATCTACAACATGTCTCATGGCATAGGGAAGAAGGAATAAAATGGTGGCTTCTGCTCGACCATTGCACCTATGGCGCCTTTTGAAAGGACCAGACCTGTTTGTTCTTTTGGGGATTTTTAATTATCAGTAGCTAATACTAGTCACTTGGACTCAGACATAGAGCATACCGATGTGTGAGATATGCTATCAGTACTCGGCAGCATAACACATTTGCTCATCGGTTTTGGATTCTGCATATTTGTATTAAAGGTGGTTTGTGTGGAAATAAGCATGTCAATTACTGCACATCTCATTTGTCTTTTTAACATAAGAAAGTATAACAAATGAGAAATTCCTTTTAACCTATGTAAGGTGTTCCTTACAGAAATATGGTATTTGGGTTCTTTTAATTGATGGCAAGTTCTGGATTCTACAGTATGCTATATATACTACTTACATATATCAGAGAAATCCTCTTAAAAAAGAGGAAAACAGAAGGAAAAGAAGAAAGACAAAACCTATCCATTCTCAGGTCTGGCATAGCTAAAACATCTCAAACTCAGTATCCTCTCCTATACTTCTGAACTCTTTTTGAGACTTGGCAATCTCCTTGGTCTGTTGGTTGGTGTCAGGGATTACATTTCCCAATTCACAGAATCTAGGCAGTTCTGGAGGTGTTTCACATCGTATTAGCGCCCAGTTCAGTCCCTCGAAGAAAGGGTGCTGTTTTATCTCTGCAGCCCCTTTCTCAGCTCCCAACCTATTCTCCGGTTCCTTTTGCAATAACCGTCTGATCAAATCTCTGGCACTAGAGCTAACCACAGGATATGCAGGGAACTTGAGACACTGAGAAACCACATTTGCTAATGTATCATCATTTCCTGGTCCTTTGAAAGGTGTCCTTCCATATAACAGTTCATATAGAAAGATACCAAAGGTCCACCAATCAACTGCACTGCCATGACCTTCTCCTTTGATAATCTCTGGAGCCAGGTACTCATGGGTGCCCACGAATGAGTTGGATCGGGCATCAGTTGGCTCCACTACGAGCTGTGGCAAAGGTGTGACTTGTGCAGCTATGTCAGCCTTTAGCTTACGTGTCTTTGCTGCTGCAGATAAAAATCTAGGGGTGAAGCAGGATACTTGCCAGGATGGATGTAGGCAGAAGGGGTCTATGCAGCTAGATTCCGAGCATGGACTAGACGTCTTTGGGGGCTTAATCACAGGAGAATATGATTTAACCAATATAGGATTAACAACACACCTAAGAGACAAATCAAAATCGGACAGCATGATGTGACCATCTTCTCGAACCAAGACATTCTCTGGTTTCAAGTCTCGGTAGATGACTCCAAGCATGTGAAGGTATTCCAAAGCAAGAAGAACTTCAGCTACATAAAATCTGTAGAGAATAAGAACAACAGAATAATGTCGAGATCACATAGAAAACCATTGAAACTGTGGGAGATTAAAAAGACAAACTACACTTCCATCACCAGATTACTGAATAACATTAGGAAGACTTGTTCAACGAAGTAACTTATAGAGCACAAGATATTTACTTGAACACAAGTATATTAGAAAGTTATTCAGTAAAATTTGAAAGAGTAAGCTCAACATGTTCGGTGTCACCTGAGATACTCAACTTTAAGTAAACAAATGATAGTAAATTGGAAGAAGAATATTATTTAACTATTACATGCTAAATCCGCTTGAATCTTTTATTTTTATTTTGATAAGGAACTCCAACGTGCTAATCTGCTATGAAGCAAAACCAATTAGAGAAGTTCTCTAGCTTTTTCCTGTTTCTCATACACAGAGTGACATAAAATTGTTGAATAAAACAAGTTATATCATAAAGCAAGCTATTTTTTATCAGCAATGACAAGTAAAAGCCATTTTGTGGGATGCAAAAGAAAGTCTAGTAAAATATTTTAGATAGATATCTCTAAAGTCTTAACGTAAGAGCTTCAACGCAATGCATAGCTTCATCAGCCAGATAGCAATCATGAAAAAAAGAGTGACCACAGCGTATATGTGCCCACCTTTTGCAGATTTTTCAGCTTTCTCTCTTGGAATCCAGATTAAGAATAGACATAAAAAGAAATAGTTTCAGGAAGGAAGTAAACTATATATTATAAGTAACCTGGCTGCTTCTTCAGAGAAATTCTTGTTGGCCTGCTTTTGTCGGAGTACATGCAGATCACCGCCTGGACAATACTCCATCACTAAACATGAATATTTTTCATTGGTAATATGGGCATAGAGTGTAGGGAGAAAAGGATGATCCAGTATTTGCAGTATTTCTTTTTCAGTCTGCGCTCTTGTCATCTTCCTCCTGCTGGCCAGAAAGTCATTGTCCATAACTTTCACAGCAAATAGGCAGTTTGTGCCCATTAGCTCAGATAGATAAACAGTCCCAATGTCCCCCCCACCAAGTTTTTTAAGCATCTTAAATTGCTTCAAACTAATATTTCCATGTTGCTTCTGAACACAACGAATGGCTTCCCATCTCAAATCTTTGGACATATGAGGCCGATATCCACTGCGGCTAGACCCACTGCGATAGCTTTCTTCACTAAGGCTTGTGGTGCTGCTGTAATCCCCAATGCTACTCTTTGAACTTTGAGATATCTCCCCCTTTTCTCTTGATAATGATCTTTCATCACCTTTTTTAACTGTACTTCTTGTTCTATTAAAACTGCTTGAGCTCAGACAAGGTTTAGTAACACTTGATTCCAGAGTAGACGAGCTAACTTCTATACTATTTTCACCACATGATTCTGAAGATTCCTTATCCTCTTCTTTCTGATCATTCCTTGGTACATTTTCAGGTCTCTGACAAGGAATCTCACTTATACTACAGCTCAAATAATTGTCAATTCCAGCATTGGATTGCTTGGAACTGCTGGTAAGAGCAGAAATGACATTCTTCTTAACAAATGTTCTGCTTCTGGAAAATGGTCTCACCAAACTTGGGCTGCTAGAACTAGGTCTGGTGACTTTATTTCCAGTAATAGAAGTAGATGAGCAAGAGACGAGATCAGAATCCAGTGCCGGCTCTTTGTCTGATGGGATTGCAGTTGGTGGAGCTTCATCTGAGGTAGAAACTGTGGGGGTTTCCACTTTATTAGCAGAAGTGGCAGTTGAAGAATGTGGTAGTTCCAAAAATAATTTCTGCTCAGACGCTTCTTTCAAGTAACCAGGACCAGTATCAGTAGAGTGAGGACACGCCTGGTTTCCATCTGAAACATCACTTATCTCTGTACCGTGTTCCATTGCATCTTTAGAAAGATGGCAAGAACAAGAAGCATAAGTAGATTTTTCTTTAGTGGGTAAACATTCATATTCAGCGATATTATCAGAAGTATTTGACATACTGCTATCCGGGATGAGGGATATCTCCACTAAATTCCCTACACCTTCATTGACAGTATGTTCAGGGCCACTAGACTGAACAACAACAGGCCTGAAAAGGTTTTTGACAGCCCCTGTCTCTGAGACACCCGACAGCCTGGATGCTTTTGATGTACGCTTCTTCACAGCAGCAAGCTCTGATGCCTGAGAGATGCTTAATCCTCTGAAGGCCTGCTTCAAACTTACAGGCTCAGAATTATCAAAACCTGATGCTCGAGAGGGGCTAGATAGCATTGGTCTCTTCATCGCGCTTTTGTTGAATGCATCTTTGACACCCTTTTCTGATTTACTCACACCTCTACGGGGAGTCCTAATTTCTATAGCTTCAAACAGTTTGTTAATATCATCCTTCATACAATATTGTTTATCGGTTGTAGGATTTAAGTCCTCTGTTGACTCGGTAATTTCACTAGTACCAGTTAACCCGCCCATTGCTTCTAGAAGCATATCTAAGAAGATACGGGCAAAAACAAGTCCAATGTGGCCACCGAAAGTCTATCTAACCCCTCTCAGACAAAGCACTACAGAGAGAAAGAAGCACAAAAGAGTGCATCAAAAGACCTCCAAAATGGTTTTGATCATATTGATAACTGCCTCTTTACTACATTCAATATGCAGCAGCATTTCTTTTCTGCTACAAACGAAAAAAGTTAGGCATATTACAGATGAATAATTAAATTCATAAGAAAAAATGAGTCATTTAAATCCAAATATAGGATTTATAACATCCACATGTTATGTCCTTTCTAATGCTTCTGTTTTAATTACTGCAGTTAGGAGTTGAAGATATAGGACTATGCGCACAGTCCTCTAAATTATGAACCCGCCGTTAAAATTCATGCCATTGTACACCTATCTATAGCATCTACAGCCAGTTGTTCATATGTTCTTTAAAGACAACCAACTGAAAATTATATCTGTGTTAGAGTTTGGTACTACTTTAGACAACCACCATTACTGGTGAGTTTAAAAACAATAAGTATCCAACATATCTTTAACTTTCTTGCTCACTCATTAATTCTCAAAGCTGTTAACTCATATACTACTTCATTTTTCTATTTCATCATAAGTTCTCTACCTATTTCCATCAATCTCGGATGGAGCCAAAGATTGACTATTTTTTGGCCTTGGAGTATGATGGAATAAAGCAAAAT
>JAOTQR010000092.1:21982271-21995297 GCA_025774065.1 Solanum ossicruentum | reverse complement strand
CTACGAGGTAGCGGTAAGATCTAAGTACATTCTATCCTCCTCAGATCCCAGTTATGGAATTCTACTGGATATGTTGTCGTTGTTGTTGTGTTGTGGGCACAGGTTATAGCAACCTTTCTTAATTTGAGGGAATTTTAAAACTTAAACATTCAAAAGGCGTATAAAATATTCCATTGAATCTTCAAGTTTTTCGGAACACTGCATAAGTTGAGATAGAAAAATAACCTATATTATTATAAAAAATAACATAAAAAGTAAATGTCCCTTCAATTTTGCATCTAGTTGAAATCATAGTAAGATACAAAATTTAATACATAAATTTTAAATTAAAAATGTTTATAAATCTTTAAATTTTACAATTTTAAATTTGTTATATACGATATCAAATTATCAAGCATAAAAGAGATAAGTCTATGTAAAACAAATCGAACCAAATTAGAATACTTAAATTTTTTAAAAAATATTTATATAAATATGTTCAGTTTTATTTGTCGCATTTTATTTATATAAAAAAAAAAAGAGTCCAAAAACTTAGAGTGCAGAGTGCATTGGTCCGCCAACCAAATGAAGTGTGTTTCTCGTGGCATTTTCCATTAATTGTCACATTCTTCCTCTCGCATTTTATATTAAAGAATCTGGCATTATGATTTCTTTTCTTCCCATATGCTTGTTGGATCGTGAATACGCTTTAGCCCTATCAATGATTGATTCATGAATATGTTAATACCAAATTTCTTTGTTTTCTTCTTCAAATCTTTTATTATTAACTGTGCGAGTGAAAGGTGCATTTAATTTCACATCTGGGTTTGATCTGAAAACCCCTTTTGGTGCTATGGAGGTTTACAAGAGATGGATTAGGAGGAATAAAGATTTTGTGCGTCAAGTCGATTCTATTGTCAATGTAAGACACTCTCATATCAATGTTCCTTTTGTAAGGGCTCGGGTATACATACTAACCACTTAGTGAAATTGTTTGCTCTGTCACTGTATGTGTAATTTAAAGAGGCTTAATGTTGAATATGGTGGGTCAATGTAGTTGATAAATTTCATTTCTTAGCCAAAAAGTTTGTTTTGATAAATTTCTGTTGTCTCTGTACGTAGGAAAAATGATTTCCCTTTACAAATGATTCTGAATGTTGTTAACTTTTACATTGAGATTACATAACCTGCTACCTACCTAAATGGTGTATTTTTCACTCTCGAAGTTTCTACCTTTGAGTGGTTTGTGCTTGTCTCGGCAGTTGGTAAATGAGACTTAGGATTTTTGGCATGTTGGAATATCTCATCTGGGGAAATGACACAAAATAGTGTTTCAATCACCATACATGTTGACTTTCAGCATCCTGCAGTAGGATAAGTGGATACTTGAAGTTCTGAACTTGAGCATCAAGCCTATGGGTTGATGAATACTCAAATAATGTTAAGTGGTATGTTGAGGCATCATTGCTCCATGAACCCAAGCCCGAATGGGCAAAGTCACCAAACACCAGTACTAGTTGGAGAATGTTGGTAACCTGGTAAAATAGTGCACAAGCTTAGACACCATCAGTTTAGAAAAGATAAAGTCTTTCATTTTAGCAAGTTAGAAGTAATTTTACATTTATAGTGAGGGTGGTCAGCTTACGCAGAAAATACATCAGTAGATAAAGTAGAAACAAATATTTGAGTATTTATGGTGTGTTTGGTATGACGTAAATTTTTAAAGGAAAATAATTTCCTTGAAATTATAAATTTCTCCGTTCTTTTCATAGGTGTTGTAGCTCTTATTGGAATAATCATAAAACAGTGAGAGATGGAGAGAAAACATTTTTCCTTGTTACTGTTAGTAGGAGTTTGTTGTATACATAAAGACGTACATTTGCCAATGACATTTTTCTCATGTCATTGGTTTCGCGGATCAAACTTTAGATGGAAGCTATCATTGCTTGAGATGTTACATGGCAAATTTGCACCAAATTAAAAGATATCATAGTTTTGTTGTTCTCGTAGTCAATGCCTTTGCCATTTTCGTTTATATCTTCAATATTGAAAATTATTTATGGTACTCCGTTGTTCAAGTTTTGGTTGTTGCATGTTTCAGTAACTGTTTCCTCATCTTTTTCTATATGTTCAGAATTTAACGTGGTTTCTCCCAGATGAATTTGCTGAATCAGAAATCGGGCCAGAAGCAGGTTTTGTGAAACTTTGGTAACAATAGGCTTCTTTTCTGTTGTTAGGACAGCTAGCATATCTTTTGAAACTGATTTCTTCTCTTTTGAATTTGGGATCACTCTTTTCCATGTTGTCTTTCTCATGTAAAAAATTAGCAACTATAATAGTAATGGTTTTATCGGGAAAGTTCTCCTTGGTTAATGTCACAATTCCTATGAATATTACCTTATGAAAAACATGAATAAGGTATTACTCGAGAGGACAGAAAGGCTTTCATTTTAACATTTTTCACTTTCCAACCTATGTTTTTTATCCCCCCCTTTTCCTGAACCGTCTATTCCTTGCAGTGTCATCCCTCGTGGGAATGATTTCTACTGTGAACGAATATATAATAGAGACAAGTCCAACTGAGGCGCATACCAGATGTGTAGAGTCTTCTTTTATCCCTTTACCATTGTGCCTTACTTTGCTGAAAGATTTGGAGACATCGATTGAGGTTGTGGCTGAGCAAATTTATGGTGAAAAGAACAAATGGAATTTGATTGCCATAACTGAGGCTGTCAAGTAAGTGTCCCAGCTAACTTATTCATAATCTCCAAAAGATTGGTTGGCACTTTACGACTAAATCTCTTCACTATTGCTTTTCCTTTCCAGGGTTTGCATTAGGCTGGCTATCTTCAGGAGAACTGGATACAAGATGCTTTTACGAGGAGGGGAGACTGAAAATGCAGAAAATGATTCTGATTGTTTTAGTCTTCAAGAAACGGAGAGGCGGCTTGGTAAGCCTACAGGGAATGAAGAGTCTGGTATCGCAAAAGCACTTCATTTGCAAAACTCAGGGAATCTTGAAGGCAGGGCAAGATCTGCCTTAAGCGGTTTTGGCAAGAATGCTACAATGCAACATCCACGAGCAATAATGGAATGTCCAAGTAATTGCTTTTTGTTCTGAGCTAAATTATTGTGATTTGATTGTTTCTCTCACTTTGCGTTATAAATTGTTACGAAATTTCTTTGTAGGTAAACTAGCTGAGAGACATAGTCTATGGGCTTTCTTATCTGAGAAAGGTATTCCTGGAGGTTTCTTCATGACGGGAGAGATATTGTTCATCATAAGGCCTCTTGTTTATGTACTATTGATGAAGAAATATGGAACACGGTCGTGGTTTCCCTGGTGCGTGTCGCTGGCTGTGGACCTCATTGGAAATAGCATTCTCTCAGTTACATTGATGTCTCGACATAGCGGGAAAAGTCAGCAACTTCAGTCTTCTGACTCTGAGAAGGAAGAGGTTAGGATACTTCAGAATTTCAGCAATCCTCTTTCTCCTCGTAGGGAGTCTAAGTTCACTTGTACTGACCCTAGACTTAGCAGTTGATGCCTCCTTTGATTAACAGCATTTCTTCTTAAACTTTTGAGTCTGATTCTAGACTCTGGTTGGATGTTGATTCTTTCTTGAATGGGACTCTTATTTCTTTCTTAATTATATCGATGTAATATTTCCTCTCTGGCTTTTTTTCACGCACTCCTCCATCATCATGCAGCCACCCCACGCTTCTTCTGTGCAGAATTTGGTACTGAATCCTGTAAAAAAAATATTTTGCATGCTGAAATATGATGATTTTGTTCAACACTCTTATGCAGTTAAAACGACGAAGAATGTTATGGGCATTGTACCTCCTGCGAGATCCACTGTTTACCAAGTATACCAGGTAATTATGTGTTCTCTTATTACATATGCTTCTGATGGTTACGCCTATTACTAACTAATCCCTTCAACGCGAACTCGGAATCAGTTAGAACTATGCTAATGCCATCAGTTATTGCAGGCAAAGACTTGAAAGCACTCAAAGGCTAGTGCAACCCATTCCCATTCTTGGATTTGTTGCAGGTATGTTTGAAGATAGAGTTTAGCTTTTCCCTTGTATTTTCACAAGATGTGACAATATCTGATCTTGAAATGCAGAAAAATTAATTGAAATTGTCATTGGAGTTCAAACGCGTCACACGTACACATCTGGTTCATAACAGGGGGAAGCTATCAGGAGAAATTTGAAGCCAGATATTTGCAGTCTCTTTCTTGGGGATTTGGAGAGTATGTTCCAGTTCCACAATTGTCAATGTTTCTTTTTTGGTATAGTTATCTGGCATCCAAAACCAACTTGCGCGATATTAAAGTGGGAAATGATTTCTACTAAGGATCTGTTTCTCCGATGTTAGATGAAACCTTTATCATAACTGAAATGAAATGATTCAACATTTACATCTTAGTGGATGCCTTGATGTTGATCAATGTGTGATACAGGGAGGCCCATTAAAAAATCAAATAGCATAAAAAGTTGTGATCAAAACATACTTCAACCAAAGCTGAACTACATTATACTGCTTGTGTTTCAAGAAGGAATGACACATGGATCTAATCCACAACCATTTACATAGGAACAAATTAAAGAATATCTCATTTATGTAGAGTACTTTGCAATGTAGAATCTCCCGTTGGGCTAGAGTTTTGAACTTTCCTACAACAAAATGAGTAGTAACGTTGTATTATCCATCTGAAGCAGTAGCAGGCCAGACACTGGTCTTTCTATCTTCTAGCTGTTCCCAGAAGAAATTTCTGAACTTCGGAAATAATTTCTTCCATAGAGAAGGAACTTATCCTTTTGAATTGGAGCATCGGCTTTGGTTTGAACTTGTATTAGTCTGAGAAGTGAGGTATTATGATCCAACGACACAAGTTTCCAACTGCATATAGAAGCAAGTTTGATTTGGGAGGTAGCTCTAGGTCTTCCCAATATTCATCATCTATCTTGGAGAAGCAACAATCAACTACATCACTAAAACCACAGAAAACATGAAAGCACATACATGAGTTAGGGGGGGGGGGGGGAAGGAAGATGATGTCTATATGTATAGCTCTATGTATATAGTGGTAACTTTTAAGTCAATATTCTCCTCCTGCCAACTTTTAGACGGATGAAAATGAGTTAAACAATCGACAAGCATGTTAAAGGTGATTCTTTCACAGTAATGCTGCCTCTCACCTCAGTTTCTGTTTCCAATTCTAATTTCACTACCTGCATCCTTTTCTCCAAATGCAACTTCCATTGGAACTTCCTGCAAGAAAGCAAAGCAATAATTAAGAATTTTGAATAGGTAGGCTAACATCTTACAGGAACATGAAAAGGAAATAAATTGAACGATTTGCTGACACCTTTAAATGCTATTTAATCCAAAAATTTGTCAGATCAGAGCATTATGTCCAAGTAGAAGGATATATAACACTATGGCTATTATCACATTATTTATCTGGAATCTGTATAAAGTTCATAAAAGCAAATTCATCTTGAGTTCCATGCTTCAGTCTAATTTACTTGAAGGTCTAGAGGTTACTTCATATTCTGCTTGGAACATCAGCCTGTTTAAACTTTCACTTCCCAACTAACATGATTCCACATTCCACCTAATTTCCATCTCAATAAAGCAAACATATTACAGAAAAGGGCACATTAGTAGACTTGGCATCCAATATATCGGATACATCGCCAACATAAATAAAATGTGAGATGATTGTGTGTAAAGTTTGCTTCTCTGCAAGAGGGTTAACAGCAAACAGAGCTGCATTTGTTTTCAAAAGACCACTCTGCACCAGAAGAAAAGATGCAGATTTACACTCAGCATTATACTAAAATAGATTTTCAGCACTACAAAAAATGATCATCAAGATAGAACATTGCTAATATTCAGAGGAGCAATTGCAGTGTACAATACCTCATATGGAGGCACCAGATTTTCACATTGTAGACTACAGAGGAGAAACTCACCCACAACATAGAAACTTCTTGCCATCCCTTCTTACCTGCAGCATTTGTAGGAACGAAAAGGATGACATTGAACACCTATTCTTTAACTGCACTCACTCAAAAACTTTGTGGAAGCAAACAAACCGAGATCACAACTATCCTCTCCAAGCCAATGATCACACAACCATGGTTATTTGGTTGAAAAAGCAGATTAAATCAACAGATTCATGGGACAATATCCTAACCTGGGACGAATCATCCCATTCCTCTTGTGGCAAATCTGAAACAACCGAAATGGCATCATTTTCAATAAAACTCCAAACCTCCTTTGATTAGCCAAGTATATAATAAAGCACTGGAATACAAGTTTGTGACTAGTAAAAATACCCCAAATAGGATAAAAGTACCATCTCTATCAAATGGGAACCTCCAGATTAAAGCGTTTTCAAACTCAATATAGACGGAACTTGCAAATCCATTCCGGACAAGGGAGGAATTGGATGAGTTTTCAGAGACCACAATTAGAATTGGATCATGGGATTTAAAAGGGCAATACACTATGCCAATAGCATGTATATGGAAGCACTGGCCTTACTTCATGGATTAAAGCTTGCACTACAAAATAACTTAACACCCTTACGGATTGCTAAGAAATCATTGGCATGCTATCTAACAAAGATTGTTCCTATCGAAATTTAATGGACAATTGCAGGTACCTAAGGCATGAAGCAGGAAGAGCACCAACCAAGCATATATATAGAGAAGCTAATGGAGTAGCAGACCAGTTACCAAAGAAAGGATGCGAGCTTGAGGTTTTTGGAAGCTTAATGTTGTACCACAATCCCCCCGCCTTTGTTCTCTCTGTTTTGAAAGGGATGGAATAGGCACTATGTGGCCTAGGCTAATCTCCTTATGTAATGACTCTCTAGTTTGATTAATGAATAAAATCCTTTTTTATCAAAAAAATATGTTTAATCTGAAAATTAATCAAGCAAACTTATGTATACTGAATCTCAAAAACTTTCATTTTTGAAGTGAAAGTTGTTAACAATAAGAATGGGCACATGTACACAAAGAAAATGTCTTTTTTACTATGGACACCATTAAGCACCCATAGCTGTTTTCATAGACAGGACAGAAACTACTACTTACATATAAGAAATTTCAGTAATCATATATACTGGAATTCATACCTGTTGCTTATTAGTATTCTCTGATTCAGTTCTTTCAAGTTTAAGATGCCAGCTAACTGAATGATCTCCAAGAATATAAATCATAAGATGCAATTTTACTGATCTTGATGGAATCTCAATTTTGGGACAGGTTTTTCTTTTTATCAACCAAGTATAATTTTGAGACAGAGCTTCATAATCTAAGTTGTAACGAATTCCAGTTCTCACCCCAAAAGAGTAAGAAGAAAATGCATGCATCCATCTATCGAAGAAAAAGGAGAAAACTGAAGGATAGTCCTACCTTTGTTAGATCATGAACAAAGCACTCACCAGGAAGTTAGATCGACAAAAGTGAGTTAATTTTTTCCTAGAAAAATTACGAATAATAGAAAAATTCTTGAGAAAATCCCAGCTTTATCTAATTATAGAGAAAGAGCAGAGAGGAAACTGCAGGAAAAGAAGGATGAACTGAAGTTCAAATCAAGAGGCATCCTACAACCTTAAACTTCCGTAAGTAGTGCAGAGAAAAGCAACTATTATTAGAAAGTTTCTATGTTTAGAGATGAAGGGTTGGGAGGCTTAAGTTTGGATATTTAGGACTTCACGCCTAAGAAAAAAGATTTGTGATTGACACAAACAATCTCATAACCATGCCCATCAAACATCAACAGTCTTTCTCCAGGCTATCTTGCCTAAGCTGAGCTGGTGATTATTCAAATTTACCTCTGTCTCACCCAACTACCGTTTCTACATACAAGGATCTTTGAACAAACTCAAGATTGGGAGTCATCGGATATGAAGTGTCTGCATCTGCAATTTAAGAAGTATTCCAGCAATATGCCCAACATCAAGTTCCATATAAGTAAAAATAGGTGAATTGACATAGGAGAATTGGTAAAGGATACTGATGTACATATCAAATAGGAGCAACTATAAATGGCTTTTCACTTCAGTATTGGTGATGCCACCCAACTTTATGTCTTTACTCTGCATTGGCGTAGCAGCTGGAAATAAAGAAGATACATCTAGGACCTGTAAAAGTGATGAAACTACTTGATTGAATTAAGAAATGAAGTAACATGATCTGTTCGTCTATGCCAAGGATAACAAAAAGAAAATCCGAGATACACTTCCAAATGAAATCTTCTACAAAGATGGTACTTCAGTACAAAAAGAAATATTAAACGCAATTGTCATCAAGTGGAAGCCAAATGTGTGTTCTGCAGCTTAATTAACATCTACAGGCTTTCCCAGTTCATTTCCAGGCCCAACTACAGCAGCCTTCAACCAAATAGAGTTAAATCATGAAAAGGAAGTCTAAACTACTTTTTTTAAGTGCCCCTGGTGGATGATCCCGTCCTATAAAGGGAAATATATGCGGGAAAATGATAGGAAATCTAGCTACTATGTTTATACAAGTCTCTCACTATACCAAGGATTTAAAAAAAATAATTAAGAAAAAAAAACAACCAAGATACACTTCTAAAGATCTTCTACAAAGATAGTACTTTAGTACAACATGAAATTTTAAACGCAATTGTTCATCAAGTCAAAACCAAATAAGTGTTCTGTAGTTTTATTAATATCTTCAGGTTTTCCAAGTTCATTTCAGGCCCAAATACAGAAGCCTTCAACCAAATAGAGTAAAATCATGAAAAGGAAGACTAAAGTGGATGATCCTGTTCCATTGAAGAAAAATATAGACAGGAAACATGATAGGAAATTCAGCTACTATCTTTTTATAAGTGGCTCAAAGAAATTCAATCAGAGAGCTGGATTTTGCTTGGGGGGTCGCCCACGGGAAAGAACAGCAGGCATTTGGTAATCTTCAAGGCTAGCAAGTGAACAAAAATTTCTACTAGATTTCATGCACAAGCATCCACTTTATTCTGTTTGAACATATACCAAATACTTTATACAAATATATTATCAAATAGTTTAACCAGTTCAGAAAAGTGATACATTGAGACAATGCAAGTGGATCATCACAGATCTGCATTCAACACAATTCAAAGTGTGTTCAATTTCCAGAAAGCTATAATAATGTCCACAGGGAAAGGCCAGAAAAAACAAGAGACATATAAGTACAGATATTTACTGTTCTAAACCCCCACAAACAAGAAAATCTGATCAGAAAAAAAAAAGATGAGACAGATGAGACAGAAGGGGCTATACTACTTTTCAATCTTGAACAGAACATTGCCATGCTGGTGTAAACAATTTACTCTTTCAAACCAGAAGGAAAAGGTAAGAGAATGAGCAATACTTGCATAGCCTACACTCCATCCTATCATCCTGTAAGCCTAGAGAAGGAAAATATGTTGAGTATGTGGTTCCCTTATATGAAAACATGTTTCCAATCGTCATACATGAATTACCAGGAGATGGCTTGCCACATAGATATAAGAACATATCATTCCGGAGAAAAAGCAACTGAACAAAGTTACAAAAGGAAAAG
Organism: Solanum ossicruentum; assembly: GCA_025774065.1. Lineage (NCBI taxonomy): Eukaryota > Viridiplantae > Streptophyta > Magnoliopsida > Solanales > Solanaceae > Solanum > Solanum ossicruentum. The sequence goes on along the minus strand of JAOTQR010000092.1, from coordinate 21,985,718 downwards.
GACCAGAGATGATTTGCCACAAAATAAAATAACTGCATTTATGGAGAGAAAATCTAAATAGCAACATGTCATAATTATTAATCTGCACAAAGCCAACTTTCCAGGATTATGTCAACACATCCATCGCGGCAGAGAGGGGGGAATACAAATTAATCTCTATTAATGGACCTGATAAAGCACCGAATCATAGCGTACTTGGTACTGGTGCCACAAAGAGAGATGTTTTTAGATCTCATATCGAAAAACCTCCTTTTTTATCATTTGTTGGAATATATAATACATATGGAAATGTTACAGCAAATTAGGCCAAAATCAGGTTTTAGTCGTTAATGAAACACAAACATTTCTGAGACCGGCTTTACATACTACAGAAATGGAAATCAAGGAGAAAGTAAGGCCTGGCCAACTCAAAACTATCTATGCTAGTATAAGGAAGATGAAGGATGAGCGTCAACTGCCTCTGAGCCACTGCTTTGTTTTAATTCAGTTGCAACCCCATAGAGCCTTCCAAATATGGTGGTGGCCTGTAAGCACCACCATGTATGGTGTTTGGCAACTTCATCGAACCTTGAAATTATGGTGGTGGCCTATTAGCATCGTCGGGTATGATTTTTGGCAAACCCTTAGAACTTTCCACGCATGGCGCAGGCCTATAAGCATTACCAGGTATGGTGTTTGCCAACCCTGGAGAGACTTCCAAGCCAGGTATGGTGCTTGGCAAGCCCTTTGAGCTTTCCATGAATGGTGCAGGCCTATAAGTATCACCAGCTATGGTGTTTGGCAAGCCCTTTGAGTTTTCCGGGAATGATGCAGGCCTATAAGTATCGCCAGCTATGGTGTTTGGCAAGCCCTTTGAGCTTTCCATGATTGGTGCAGGCCTATACGTACCACCAGCTATGGTGTTTGGCAAGCCCTTTGAGCTTTCCATTAATGGGACAGGCCTATAAGTATCACCAGCTCTAGTGTTTGGCCCTTCCAGGTAGGTTGATGGCCCATAAGCGGATCCATATAATTGACCAGCATGACTTCCTATTTGCCCGGGTATACTATCAACTCGATTCCCTCCATGACCTCCAACATATGAAGCTCCTTGCCGGGCAACATTCATGCCTGCATGAATACTATTAGCACTTGCTGATATACCTGCTCCAGGTCCACCAATGGCCACACCTCCCACAGGTCCTGCCAGTGAACAACCAACATTTTCATGCATTGAGCCGGCAACAGGTCCATGCACTACCAAAGGGGGCATAAAATAACCAAAATTGTGGCCAGCAGTTCCACCACCTTCAAACAAGGTGTTGTTTCTAATGACATTACCAACAACTCTTTGATCTTGTGGTGGCCATGGACTTGAAAAATGTGAGCGTTTCACTTCTTTGTTGCTCAACCACACAGTTCCATCACTTTTTCTCTTATGTTGTGCTGTCTTCTTATCAGTTGTCTGCTTATTGAATTCAGCAATTTCTCTCTCCAAGCTCATTATTCTCCTACTGAATTCCCAACCGGGAAGAACTTTTGAAGGATCAATCTCATGATATCTCAAACACTTGATGATCGATTTCAGATCAGCTAAGTACTTCCTTTTTACTCCAATATTCCCTTGATGTGCACCTTGTGATCCATTCATGTTGTCAAATGATTTTTTAGACTCTCTTATAAATGTTGTCAAAAGTGTACTAGGGTTAAATTTGTCCTGAATTCCAACACTAAAGACAATGTCAACAGCTTTAACTACTTCTTTGTTCGCCACCATTTCCTCAATTATTTCTGGAAACTTTGCCATGAGAAAATTTGATCTTTTAAGTGCATCAGAAGCCCACTTAAGGTTACTTACCTGAAGCAAATTTCTGATATTAATATTTGTAAATTTATCTGGAATCCCGAAACCCCCAATGAAGAACAGCAAACCCCGGGCATCAATTTCTTGAGGCTTTACTCTTTCAGAATTCATCCTCTCCAACCATGTTAAAGCTGCTCGCTCTGCCTCTTTCTTCACCCATTTCTTAATCTCAACTCCATTATCCATTAACAGGAAGCACTCCAAAAGCAATACTTTGGCCTTCCTTGTCCGGCTCAAAGGTGATTCAGTTGCACACTTCTTGCCCGCTGTAACATAAAACTTGCCGATACATTTAAATACCAGGCTTGCAGGACTGGGCGAAAGTCTCAATGCCTTGGTGACTTCTTCAAGCAGTCTACGAAAATTTAAGATATGTGTTATCATATACTTCAGCAGACCACGATGGTCCATCGTTTCGCAGCAGATTTCCAACCCTGAACGAGACCATTTCAGTTCTGAAAGAGGCGATTTTATTTCTGAAAGAGGGGATTTCACTTCCTCTCCTTCCCCTTCGTCCTCTCCTTCGCCTTCACCCTCGCCCTCGCCCTCTCCCTCTCCCACGTCCTCCACTTCCTTTTCCTCTTGCTTGACTTCTCCCTCTCCCTTTCCCTCGTCCTCCACTTCCTTTTCCTCTTGCTTGACTACATCTTCTTCTTCTTCTTCTTCTTCTAGGTCTTCAGATGGATCAGATTCCCAAGATGGCTCTGGCTCTGGGGCTGCGGTTGGGGTTGGGGTTGGGACTAGGGGTGCAGCTGCTGGTGAAGATGATGAGGCGGGAAAAGGTCGAGGCGGTAGCAGCATAGAGTTGATTGAAGTTTGTATCGAAACAATGTGTCGTTGTAGATCATTGAAGCATTGTTGGAAAGCGGGGAGAGAATCGGAGAACGTGCGGAGATTGGCGGCAGTGATCGATACCTGAGAATGGGACAGTTGCAATTGGCTGGCCACTGGTGGCTGAGCCACCGGTGCCGCCGCGGCGGAATTATCCATCGTATGAACCGGAGGAAAAGTGAGTAGCAGTAATACTTTTACCCAAACTTGTTGCTTTGGATTTTGAAAGCCCAAATTTTACCCCTCTAAAAAACAATTAAAGATAGGTATTGAATGGTACCATAATGTTAAACTTATAAAAAAAGGATTTATGAAAAAAGAAAATATAGTACTAACACTTTTGCCAAAGCCTTGTCTACGTTGGAGAAGGATGTATTCGGTAAGCCTGTTTCATATTCCTAAACGTCTAACAAAATAACTCATAATATAATTCTTGATGCAATAATACAAAGGGTTTAATTTCGATGAAGAAAAAAAACAAAAAACATAGCACAACTTTATTTTATTATAAAGTTGTCAAATTTAAGAATCCATTTATATCGTCTTTTTTCCTTTACAACGCCTGCCTCTATTTAAACTTGTTTAAGAATAAAACAAAATTAACAACAACAACAACATACCCAGTGTTATCCCACAAGTGGGGTCTGGAAAGGGTAGATTGTACGCAGACCTTTCCGCTACCTCATAGAAGTAGAAAGGTTGTTTCCTAAAACCCTCAGCTCAAATCCCATAAGTAGAAAGACTAGATACGACAAAAATGCAATGTAAGATAG
>JAOTQR010000092.1:21940941-21956364 GCA_025774065.1 Solanum ossicruentum | reverse complement strand
AAATTTTATACTATACTTTTCACTAGTACTCTTTGTAAAATTATAAATATATAGTGTAATTTATTTCCTAGAAAATGTAAAGTTCAATAAATGAAGGGCAAATATGGAAAAAGTTTCAAACATTCATCTTGAACTTTGAAAAATTCTACTATTTTGAACCTTGAAAAAAACTTCAAAAATTCAATTAATTTGAGACAGGAGAATATAATTTATACTTCCTTCATTCTTTTTTAATTATCATATTGAACTTTTCAAAAGTCAATTTGATTATAAAAAGAATGTATCAGAGAAGATAGAATATCTGGATACACACAGAAGAAATGTATCCGAAAGACGATTTACATATCCAAAAGGAAATAAATATAATCGAGAGGAAGATAAAATTTATGAGCAAGATGAGAGTGGAAACGCTATTTCTTTTATAGAATTAAGTGGAAGTGTATTATTCTTTTGCTAACTGACCTACTGATTTTAAAGAATCTTGAATTGTGATATGGGTAACTAGGGATTTCCGATCAATACAATATTATTACTCATACTAAAACTTACAAAGTCATCTTTTTGAAGATCAAAGAAATTCCCCTCCTAATTGCTGTGACGCGTAAAATAGAATACTAAAAAATAATCATAATCAAAATACTGGAAAGAAAAGAGTAGACAAGGAATGAAAATGGATCCTTGGTCTATGATACAAAAATGGAGGAAATCTAGATCAAACTCGGATTTATCTTACTTAACGATCTTCTCTATCTAATGAATGGGAGTCCTTTTTAAGATCGTCCGCCCGTAACCCAGCAGATAAACTACATTATATAGTCCAGGGATTGGCGACTTACCCATTCAGTGACTTTGGCACTGGACGTTCCCAAAATGGGGACTATCTGGTTTGACTCATTCCATACTCGAAATAATCGCAGGAAATCCTTTCATAACCCGGATTCCTATTTCTCAATGATATTCCACGATCAAGACAATTGGCTGAATCCCGTGAAAACGAAAAAAAACAAAAAAAAAATGAAAAATCAAAAGGTCGTTTTATTCAAAACCCCAATTGTAACATCATTTCTCTCCCACTTCACACCTCGTAGTTACTTTGGAAACAAAAAAGTAAAGTCAAATTTATCTGGGGTATTATCTCAATTCCAATAAAAATAAAATGAGAGTGAAAACGCTATTTCTTTTATAGAATTAAGTGGAAGTGTATTATTCTTTTGCTAACTAACCTACTAATTTTAAAGGATCGTGAATTGTGATATGGGTGAATGTTACTTTTATGTAGTATAATATAATATTAATTTAGTATAATATAATATTAATAGTATTATGCTTTATATTAGAAAATGTACTTGACGACAAGGGGACCATAAGTGAAAAGAAGTAGTTTAAGTGGATTTAATACATTATATATGTTACGTACGGCGTATCTTATTATTTTATTTTGTACATAAGCTGTACTGATTTTATTTTTTATGAAATATACATATATCTTGACGTGGGTAACTTTGAGACCAGAAATTAACTTTGATTGGATAACAATCAAGATATATAAGATTAATTCACCAATAGTGAGCAGTGTTCTGTCCTTCGATGTTGTTAATGCACTTTGAGTTATGAAATTAATGAGGTCATGTATGACATAATTTCCACCAACTGGTATATGTTTACTTTATTAATTGGATTCATTAATAATTGAGATACGATTCACTTCGCATGCACGTACATTATATTCTTGTATGATGTGAGAAGCCACTTTAAAATGAATAATCAAGATGTATGGTCGATATCCTATAAAATTCATCGGTATTCAATAATTACCTGACTTGATTATTAATTCAGATTCATGTTAAGCTGAGTTGATTTTTTAAATGATCACTTAAAAAATAATTATTAATATTTCGAAAAGTCATTCTTTCGTTATAATCAACATTAAAAGAAATTAGATAGCTTTTTGAAATGATAATAATTATATAAGTTGAGTGACTTTCGGTGAAATTATATTAAGTACTCGACTTATATGTTAGAAGGGAGTGCTTTTTTATCATAGTTTCTTTATTTCTAGTGCTCTAACTCCAAATCTTCAGCTATAAGATGGAGAGATCGTCTTATACCTCCTATTATATTCTTGAATCTTGATAGGTAGATACATGATATTTTACTATTTGAACTCAAAATCTTATTAGTGGTAGGATGGAGAGCTTTCATCTATTTCGTTACATTCTTCGTGAATAGATATATGCTTAGGGGTGGAGCCAAGTGAGGAGAAGGGGGCGAAAAATTACCATATATATAAAGTAGAACTAATTTTTATGTATAAAAATATTAAATCTTTTTGATTTTTTCATATATTCGTTCTATTTATATTTTGAATTCCCCTATCGAAAATCTTGATTTTGCTATCTAATCCCAATCAAAAGGTTGTGTCTTTTTTTCCACCTTGATGTGTGAATGACATGGATGTTGATATGATCCTGATCTGATTCTTTCCAAGTCTCAAAGGACAATTACATATCTAGTTCCTCATCAGCATTCTGATTTCTTTTAGTTTTTAAATAGTGATCTCCCCATACTTTACTTTTTGACTTCTGTGTTTATTTCCTATTTAAGTCAATTTTTTTCTTATTAAACTTTTCACGTGACTATAACAACTCATCTTGAGAGGAGATATCTCATATCAATAAAATATAGGAGAGATGATGGGTATATAAGTAAAAGACTGGTCTATATACTGTGTGACGCCTTTTGGGGTGAGCCCAAAGGGACAAATCCGTGATGGGTTAGGCCTAAGAGTGGACGATACTTCACAGTGTTGGGTCAAGTCGTTACAGATGGTATCAGAGCCACTTCTTTGTCAGTCTTGTCGATGTGGGGCTAGAGTTCAACTGAGTTTAGGCAATCTCGACGAGACGGGACAAATCCGTGATGGGTTAGGCCGAAAACAGAAAATACTTCACAATGTTGAGTCATATCGTTAGAGTGACAGATAATAATGTAATTAAAGAGAAATGCTGGATGAAGAAGCCAATTGTTAAACAAAAAATGTTTGGTTTGATAATTACATGCACAATATATTATGTAGGGTTCAATGCACCTGTTGAACCAGCACCAAATCAGGTGGAAAAATGGAAAATAGATTTGCCTAATGACAATCAAAGCGGTATATTCATTCATTACACTTTGATACTTTCACATTACTCAAATAACATACTGCGATATAATTCAAAACTTAAACTTTATGAATTTGAACATTTAAAATTTATATATTATGTTTTTAACATTACAGATTCATATCTACTATTTGTTATAAATTGATTGATTTTTCCATCTAAATTTATGTTTCATATGGAAAGCAAAGGTAGATATATACACAGATGCTTTATAGATTCATATAAAAATATTGAGAAAATCCTCTCCCATTCTTGGAAAAAATTTTAATTTTCTTTATTTTAGGTTAGATATATATAAATGCTTTTAGAAAAATATTTTCTATTCGTGTAGTGAAAATAACAAAATTGAAAATTTCAAAAATAAAAAAGGATTAAAAGATAATCACACCGTAAAAGTTTTGGACTTAAGTCATATCTTAAAAGCTAACTTAGAGGATTGTCAAAGCTTTATAATAAGGCATGCATCTCATTAATCACCAATGTGAAACTTTTGAATCTTCAACACACGTGATGTGGAATTAATTATTTGAATTGAAAGTTATCTTTTGATAAATGTTTGTCAATTTGGAATTTTGATTTGTGAAGGATATGGATGTTGATATGATCCTGATCTGATTCTTTCCAATCTGTAATGGCAACTATTATCCAATTCCTCATCAGAATTCTGATTGCTTTTAAGTTTTTTAAATAGTGACCCACACATACTTTTTGAGATATCTGTTTAATTTATTTCTTTTTTTTTTTTTTTGTATTTTTTGGAAGTTAGCAAAACAAATTAAATAAATAAAAGATGCTGGACGATGAATTGACAAAGGTCAAATTAAAAAAAAAAAAACAAAATAAAATGTTAAAGAGAAAATGCTGAAGTTAGCAAAAAATGTCGGAGTTCATGAAAACTATTGGAGTTTCAAAAAGAATTGTTGGATTTAACGTTATGGTAAAATTATTGAATTTGATGAAAACATGATGGAGTTCAAAGCTGTGAAGTTTCAAAATAGCTGACAAACAGATTTTTTTTTTGGTACGTTTGGATATGAAACTAAAAAGAAAAAAAGAAATAATTTAATATGCTGCTATTTTTCATTAATTTAGAGCCGTCAATATGGGTTAGACTTGTTGATCGACCTGGCCTAATCTGTGATTTAGTAGGTTGAGTTACGATTTTTGAAGTCCATTTAAAAAATTGAATTTTTAGCCCGCCTTGAATAAGTCTGCTGATTTGTGGGGTTTTTGCAATATGGATTGGTCCAGCCTATAGGTCTTATTAAATATAATTAAAATAAAAATTAAATAAAGTATTAAGAATAATAAGAGTCAAAGTTTATTTAAAATTTTTAAATATAAAACTTTAGATACAAATTATGTTTTTATAATATGTACTCCCCCGTCCATCTTTATTTGTCCCTTATTGACTTGACACAGTGATTAAAAAATAGTAAATGATATAGGTAACTTTACTAAATCATCCTTTGAATATAATAAATACAATGGCTTGAAAAATGTATGAAGAAAATAGTTATAACTAATGATAAAGTTAAACTAGAAACTTAGTATTACCTCTGTCCCATAATATAAGGGCATATTTCTATAAATATTTGTCCAATATTATAAGGGCACTTACTAAATTAAGATAATATTAAGTATTTTTTCTCATTTTACCCCACCATTAATTAGTAAATTAATGATTTTTTCTAACTTAATTTAATATACATTGACATAAATCAATGGTAAAATGATAATGTTAACTAATGCATTGATGATTTCTTAATCACCGTGTAAAATAGAAAGTTCCTTATATTATGGGACGGTATGAAATTATCTTTTGATAAACAAGTATTGTTGGACAAGTCAAAATAATATAATGAACAAGTAAAGATGGATGGAGGGAGTAAACGTTGTTACTATGTAATATGTCATGTTGCTATTTATTTTCATATTCTTCAATTATAATTTAATTTTAAAAACTATAAAATGAAATATATGAATAAAAATATAAACTAACTCGACAAGGTCTGCGATCCACATACTAATGGGCTGAACTATCTGTTTTCTAGTCCATAAAGAAAAAGGACCAACTCAGCCTGATCTGTCAAATTTCAAAGCATGTAAAAGCTAACTCAGATGTGATCGATTGACCCGTATTTACAGGCCTATTCATTATAAACGCTACTTGAACTTTCTCCATCACTATATAATTGGTAATCGAATTGGGCTTATAGGTCCAGTTCCCTTCTCAATGTTTATGTTTGCAAAGTTTAGCATATAATCTGGCCCCTTGGTTCAAAACTTTTGTCAGTCAAAACGCAAAATCTTCTACAATAATTTGAGAGATAGATTGGCTTAAAAAAATTTTTTGGTTTAGGGTCAGTATTCTATAACATGAGTACAATTCTTTTGTTTAGAGTCAATATTCTATGACTTAAATGTCTTTCCAATATGAAATGTGAGAGGAAACTTTATTATAGTTGAAGAGACCTAACTATTTATAATTTTATAAAATGTAATCGGTTATCATGTTTAACTTGAACTATTTTTTTGACTAGGATATATATATACACACACACATACATACTTTTATTTTTCATTTGTAGTTCGTATAATTAAAATGTTTTTCCAATAAGATATTCTTTCTGGAAAATCAAAGGACCTAATTTCTCTACAAGAAAATATGGAATTAGCTATGAAATTTGTTGGAAATTCCTTGTTAATCCAAGCTAAACCAATACTAGCTAAATGAATTTTCTTGTAATCTGTCACTAAATGAGATTAGCATGAGATTTTTACTATTTAGCAACAAATTGCCTATCACTAATTCTTCATTTTTTATTATGCTCTCTTAAGTGCAAAACTTCAGATTGTAAAACATTTTCACAGTATAAGAAAAAAAATAGAATCGAGAATCAATTTAAATAAATAAAACCCCATTTAATTATCATCACTTTTATTGAATTAAAATGCATAATAAGTACACAAAAATTAAACAACCTTCCCATCTAATAATCTTTTTATCTAACTAAATAAGTAAAATGTTACAAGTACATAAATAATGCTTAAACATGATCCTTAGAACAAGTACTTCACAGCTCCAGGAAAGTGAACATTCACAAAGTAATCTTCCCATTTGATGCAACGTGGGTCAAAATTAAGCACGTCATCCATGTTGATTTTCTTCATTGCCAATCTTAATTTTTCAGTATTAACCTCACCAAAACTGTAAAATATATGCTTAACATTAATGTTATTAATGTATCAATTTTATATAGAGAGAAATAATAACATATGCATACCTTCCATAGAAAAACACGTAGGGCTTGTATAATTCAGTCAGACGTATAGCCTTATATATCTTCCTTTTCATATTTGTATAAGTTTTATCAAAACGATGACATGACACTAGGTTCACAAACTTTAACATCTGAAATATTTGATGAAAACAGGATTGAGTTAGCATTTGAAAGTATAGTTTGAAAATAAATAATAACAATTTTTAAATTTATAAGTAGTTAAGGTAATATGAACCTTTAACATTGGCAAATAATGAGTTGAAATGTGTTTGTGATAGCTAGCCATGGTGCTAAATGGACGCATAGGAGCCCTCACTTTGATAGTTTTTCCGTCTTTATTAGTCCATGGATTTTTTGTGAAGTAATGAAATGCGTAAAGCATTATTTCTGAAATTTTTAGAGGATTGTTTAAAGAAGAGCTGCTATGATAAATGACTACTTCTTGAGAATATTGATTTTCATGTGCTATAATCGCAGCAAGAATTGTGTTTACCACCATGTCTCCTGGAATCTGTAAGTAATAAAAAAAAAAACTAATTAATCAATCAACGTCAAACCTCAACGAGTATGTTTAGTCCCTAAGGAGGTATTTAATTTGGAGCAGTGAAATCAATTATTACCGCATCAAATTTTGAGTTAGGATCACCATAGTAGAATTTCAATGCACCTTTTCCATAAGCCAAAGCAAATGCATCCACTGTCCTGTTATTAGAAAAATAACATAAATAAAAGACGAGAATATATATGTAATTGTCTAAAGAATCATCTTTGCGCCTTTATATATAATAGAAAAAAATTAGATAGTTGTATATATATATATGTAGAACTAGTCAGATCATCTGATGACACTTACTTCACTCCTTCAATCCATCCGGGAAATGGCTCTTTGTAGGTACTCGTTATAATTGTTGGACGTATGATAACAATTTGTAGATTTTCCTTCAAGTGTCCCAAAACCATCTCTCCCATTGCTTTTGTGAAAGAATATGTGTTTTGCCATCCATGTAACCTTGCCCTAATTAATTATTGATCAATTTCATATCCAATGTTGTAAAATATACATACATATATGACTTTATGAGCATCTTATAATCACCTTTGTAGGCCGAGTTCTTTCATGGCTATTGTCAATTCCTTTGTTGTCACGTTTTGAGCTTTTAGTTCCTTAAATTTGTTTGCTATCACACTCCTTTCCTTATCAATATTCAAAATAGAGTTTTTGGAGAGCGTGTCACCCATAAAGAACGACTTCTCTGGTAAAATTTCTGTTGTTTTGCCGCAAACATAAGCTGTATATCAAAGAAGAGTTTAAATTTTATAGTACAAATCGATAATATGAAAATATTTTTATAATTTGCTTATTTGTAATGCAATTACAAATAAATTGTTACGACAATGTGCATTAATTAGTAACTCAATAAAAATAAGAAAAAAAATACTTATATATCCATCTTATTTTATCATAATTTTTAAAATTTTCTATCATTTAGAAATAATTCAAAAATCTCCTCTCGGATACATCACTCTTCTCTCGCTGAAACATCTCTATCTCCCACTCTGATACATCCATTCCCTCTTCGATACATCCCTCCCTTTTTGGATACATAAACCTCCTCTAAAACATCCCTTCCTTATGTATCCGGATGTCTTTTCCTTTCTAATACATCCCTTATTATATATGTATCCAGAAATCCAATGATGTATATGAAATTAAAGTCTGACGATGTATTTCGAATCTCATAAACTTTAAATGATTTATGTAATTTAAAATAGAATTAAAAAATAATGTAATTAACTCTCGACACATGGGATTTATGAAAGTTATATTAAAAATAAAACTAACTCACCGGTAGATACATGAAGGAGCATTTTTACTTTTGTACAACTCTTAGCAAACTTGAGGATATTCATGGCACCAACCACATTGATACTCATAGCAATATCATATCTAATCACATATAATTAATGTAAATGAGATATTGCAACCAAAAAAAAAAAAAAAAGAGGACTATACAATACTTATATAAATAAACTAGAAAATATATTTACAATTTTACATATGTACCTCTCATCAAAATTGGTGGTTGCGGCTGAATTTATGATTATATCAATTTCTTTGAACATATGCTCTCTCAATTTAGAGTTTTTAATTCCCATATTTTTTTTAGAGATGTCACCTGAAATTACAAATACTTTGTCCTCCGCAAGAGAGTTGAGATATATTGTACCCATCTTTTCCCTTATAACATTGAATAATCCAGACATCATGACCTACATGTGTGTGAATTAAACCATTAATTTGTTATTAATTATCATTAAATGATATTACTAAACTGGTCCTTAGCTTAATTACCTCATTAGTGAAACGTTGTCTAGCGGAGTTGTTGTCGGAAGCTCTTATGAGAAGGTACAGTTTCTTCACATTTGGTTGGACACGAAATATCTTCTCTACTAGAACTGTATTGAAACGAATGCAACTTTAATTAATTTCAAGAGATCAATTTAATTGAACAGATCGATATATGAAAAGAGAGAAAGAGACTACTCTTTGCAAGGAAACCAGTAGCACCGCTAATCAATATAGTCTTGCCTTGGAACTGCTCAATTGTAAGTGATTCCATCTGCTAAGTGCTATTTTTTTTTTTTTGTGTGTGTATTTTGTTGCTAATTCAGATGTGAGATGACTACAATTTGGTACTATGAAAGTTCAACCTATATATATAGTGGAGGTCGAACATTTTAAAGAAAAGATATATATATATATATATTAAGAAAAACATAAATTTATTAATGGAAGGGAATATTTGTGATGGATGAGTTCATCAAAATTTCACAATTGATTTGTGATGATATTATGATCAAGTTTACTAATGTAAAAATAATTTGCGACGCACAAGGTTATCCGTCACTAAATTTGTGCCGAAAATGATGATATATCACAATATATTCTATCATAAATTTATCTTGAAAATAAATACATTATCATTTTTATTATTTTAAATTTTATAATAATCTTGAATAATTTAATAATAATATATATTTAATAAATTTATTAATATAAATTATACTATCTAAATAAAATCTATTAACTCCTATGTAGATTTTTAGTTCTGCCAAATTTATCGAGCAAATAAATATAGTATCGGGACAACCTCAATTACAATTAGTCAATTGCGTCTCGAAAAAGAAACTGAACAAATATGGAAAAATTGATTATATCTGATATTTATCCATATTTGTTCAATCACATTCACTCCTAACTTGTCTTATGCTAAAGTTATTTTGTTAATTGAAGGTTTAAGTCAACATTTATCTTCTGCTCTAAATTTATATCTAACCAAGGAAATGGTCCGTACGGCTCTAATATTATAAAAAAAATTAAAATATTAATATATTTTCATTAAAACAATAAATATCAAGATAAATATTTATAATTTATTTTTAGTAAAATAAATAAATAAATGTTATTATTCTAATTAGTTTTTAAATTAGTAGTTGTTTAAGGAATATAGCAAGAGGAACATATTTTTCAATCCTATAGGATTCTCTCCAAAACATAAGGACCCAAACCTTCATTGAAAAACTTGAATTTACTGTTTTTTCTAAAAAAAAAAAAAATTATTTTATGTAATATTGTTTTTCCAATTTTTTAAAATTTAATTTTTAAAACATGATAATTTAACTTTGATTTATACGTATTATGCCATGTACGACATATTTTCTTATAATATTAAGTTTCTCTTTATAAACACTCAAAACTAAAAATTATAAGTATCAATTAAAATTAAATTAAAAATAATATTTATGTATTATGTATTTTGCTAGCTAATTTGCCACCTTTAAATTGATATCTACATGGCATTTATTTGAGGGGATCTAGATTTGGAGGTCTAGTATATCAAGAGTGTGGTCCATGTGGGTGTATATTGTAATCTTTTTTCTAAATATGTGGGCTAATGAAATGAAATGAAATCTATAATTGAGGACCTTAAAGGGGAGAAGGAAAATATGTTTTCTATTTCAACTTATATGAGGTGGTATTGCATACATATATATAATTTATTTATTTTTTTTAAAAAAAAGTATATTTATATAATTATAAATTATCTCACTTAAAATAAAATTAAAAAATCTTCAATTTGAGGAGCTCTTGATTTTGAGGAAGTTCGTCAAATTTAAAAATATAACATAAATTTTCTGATTAAAAAGATAATTTTTGGTCTACCACCAAATACCATGCTTCATGGTCCATTCCAATTCCCATATGAACCTTATTTCTTCTTATTTTTTACTTTTTTGTTCCGTGTTTAATATCTGTATTGAAGTCTGCTTAATTATTTGAATTTATGTTGGAAAGTCCCACAATAAAAGATAAAGCTCTCACTAACAAAAGCAATTCCATACCTAGGGTGCACAAACATGAGAACTCTAATAAATGAATTTTTCAGTACAAATACAAGTTTTGCGCCAAAGTTACTAGGGGCATGAAAACACACATTATATATATTAAAAATACATCCTAGATTGAAATAATAGAACGAGTACACAAATTAAACAACCTATTTATCAAAGCGCTAAAGTAAATCTTATAATAAAGTACATAAAAGCTTAAATATAATTCCTAAAATAGGTATTTCACACATCCAGGAATGTGAGTATTCATAAAGTAATCCTCCCAATCAATGCATCGTGGATCAAAATTGAGCATTTCATCCATGTTGATTTCCTTCATTGTCAACCTTAATTTTCCAATATTAACATCATCAAAGCGGTAAAATAAATGCTTAGCATTAATATTGTTGGATTATTATTTGAATTATAAATTAATAGAAAAAATATACTTAAAAAGAGAAATAATGTAGAGAAATTAGAATGAACACATACCTTCCGTAAAAAAACATGTAGGGTTGGTATAATTCCACTAGACGTGTAGCTTTATACATCTTCCTTTTCATATTTTCATATGTTTTCTCAAAATGATGAAATGGCACTAAGTTCACAAACTTTAGCATCTGAAGGATTTAAAAACATGAGTCAGCATTATAATCGAAAAAACAACTTTAAAAAATATTTAAAAAATTCTTATACGTGAAAAATCAAAATTTTCTTGTGGAATTATATTTGTTAATTAGTAATAAACCATACGACTATTTTATGCTAAATTAATACTTCAGATAATAACTCAGTTTCTTTTTGTTTGGTTAGCTATTTATGTATAAACTATGTTACTACTGATATATAATTTGATATATCAAGAATGTATCTTTCCACTCTGTAAATTTTCAAAAAATAAGAGACAAAATGAAAAGAAAGTATCAAGGTTAAAAAAGAAATATGAAAAAGAGACCTTTAACAGCGGCAAATAATGAGTTGACACGTGTCTTCGAAAGCTTGAGATATTGCTAAATAATGTAGGCTTCCTCACTCTGATAGTTTTGCCATCTTTGTTGATCCATGGGTTCTTTAGTATTGAAACATGAAATGTTTTATATCTGAATTTGTTGGAAGGCCTCTTCAAGATGAACTGATGTGATAAATAATTGTTTCTTGAGAATAATGATTTTCATGCGCTAAAACCGTTGCAAGAATTGAGTTTATCACCATATCACTTGGAATTTGTAAATAAAAAAATAAAGTAAACGAAACATTCTCCAAGCATAGTGGGATACATTAAAAAAAATCGGCCTTCGCTTGTTTTTGGTATGACAAAACATTAGGTTAAACGAAAACCTAATGATATTGTGGCATTATGCTACAGGCAACTACAGGCTATACATTTAGAAATTGAAGTCATGTCTCAATATAATTTGTGACATATTATGATAGGAAAATATAAACTTAAGCGTGGTAAAAAGAAGTTATCTAACATAAATTAAAGGTCAGCACAATAGGGGCCCAAAATGTAAACGAACAACGAACTTAAGTATATGGAGTTGATTTAATTGGGCTAGTAACTTCCTCCTAAGATCCAAGTCTAATAAGTTTAGCCCAGTTTTTAGCCAGAACACCATTGGGCTATAAATAAAAATAAATTATGCCTATAATATAATGGGATAATTACACTTATAAATCATTGAGAAAAATTATTTACACAAAAAATAGTTCACTTTTTTAATTATGAAAATTAGCCATTCGGCTGACCTTTGGATATTTGTAATAATTTTGGGCATTCAACCCTCGTCGTATAGGCATGTATATTTGTGTATCATAATATATAATTAGTGTACAACTCATGTATAAGTAATATACATTATATAGTAAAGTATACTTTCTATAACTTGGACAAACTATATTATATAGTTATGTATAGTTTCGCTGAATTTGAACTATTTTTTATATAAATAAAATATGGGCTATTTTTTTTGTAAACCTTTTACTTTTTTGTATATATATGTAATTTCCCTTAATGTAATTGTATTACATTATGTATAAATGTAATTTTCATGCAATATAGACGTATTATAAGTATCTTAAAACATATTAGCTTATTTTGATAAAAAGAATCCGCACTAAATATTAAAAGCAATATACAATTTTTAAAATTATATAGCTATAAATAATAAATATTTTCTAAGCATGGTATATCTAGATAAATTTAAATGCATAACTGTAGGAATATATTTTGGCCTTTATTTTATTTATTTGGAAAAGGTAAAAAAACTAACCTTAAAATTTGTAATTTTTCTCACATTTGTCTTTTACTTAACCTATTCGCTGATAAATATTTTTAGCGTTATCTTTTTGTCTTGAATATAATATCTTTGAACAATTTAAAAAAAAAAACTAAAACTTGAAATAGTCGCTTGCACTAATTATAGCGGAAGCCGCATATATAAGGGCATATTTGAACTTTTCTTTAATTATTTAAGGGTACGGTTGAAAGTTTATAATTAATTTTTGAACAAAAAGTGTGCGATCACACACGTATAAATTATAATCACACAAAACCAAAAAAAAAATAAAATCAACTATTTAATCACCAGAGTTGAAAATGATAGCACGATGCTTGCTGTGAAGTTTTATATATACAAAATAACTTACTGTATCAGCTTTTGAGTCCATAGAAGAAATTCAAAATATCTTTTCCATAAGCCAATATAAATGCATCCAATGTTCTGTTATTAGAAAACAAAAAAGAAGCGATTAATATATGTATATTTTACTTAGAATATAAGATGATAATTTTTTATGACACACTTATTTATATTTTTAACAATCTAAATCGAAAAGCAATATTGTGTCTATCAATATGAACTTATCTTTTGTCTTTGATCCATCCTGAAAATGGTTCTTTTTAGGTACAATAACAAGCTGTAAATTCTCCTTCAATTGTCCCAAAATCATCTCTCCCATTGCTTTTGTGAAAGAATATGTATTTTGCCACCCATTTAGCCTTGCCCTATCAATTTTTTTGAGTGAGTAAATTCCATATTAATATTGTGAATTTTACGAGGATAATACACTTTCTTTGTTGAATTTTTCTCATATATATATATGGCTTCATGAGCATTGTGATAACCTTTGAATGCCAAGTTCTTTCAGTTGTCATTTGGTTTGTTGTCACATTTTGAGCTTCAAATTCCTGTAATTTGTTTGCTATCACTCTTCTTTCCGCATCGATATCCAAATAAGAGTTTTTGTCGAATGGTTTTTCAAATAAATTTCCTATTATTTTGCTGCAGACATAAGCTGTATATAAAAAGATGACTTTAAATTTTATACACTAATGATTAAAAAAATAATAAAATAACTATTCGTAAACTATCTCTATCATTACACTAATTGATAATTCAATAAAAATTGATAACAAAATCCTCCACATATCATGCATTTATTTTTTTATAATGATACCAGTATATATTTGATAAACTGGGACAACAAAATTAAGTAAGTAGCCTTTTTTTAAAAAGAAAAAGTAAGTCATATAAAATTGGGCAAAGGAAGTAAGTATGTTTTAACTAAGAGGAAAAAAAAGGAAAAAAAATATATACTATAAATTTTGAATTTGTCTTTAAATTTTACTAAAAAAGGAGAAATAACATAATGATGAACAAATAGTAGCCTCTCCTGTACTATTATTTTAAGTTGCTCGAACTACTTATTTTTAATCACCTGCGGGAATACAATGTGAGTATAGGTGTTGACCATATCAGATTTGATTAATTAATTTTAAATATTTTAATATAATCAACAAAGAAATTCAAATCTAATACCTTTAATTTAATTTTTATAATTAAATCATATCGAACATCCACATCAAATCTACCAAATTACTCATACTACGATATTCTTCTAAATTCTGACGCTCTAACTTTAAGTTTCTTATTCCCTAATCAAAGTTTGTGTTGCATGTGAGCAAAATCAAAAGTTGAGAAATAAATAAGAGAAACTCATATAAGCTAATTTCACAATCTAATCTATAAAATGAGTAGCTTAGCGTGGCCTAAAAGTATTTTAGCCAAACCTAATCTAGCCAAAGATTACAAATGTGGGATGTTCAAAATTTATAATCTACTTGACCAAACTTTTTAAAAATTAGAATTTTTTTAAAAAGAAAGTATTTAATAATTTAGAGATGAGAACCTATTTGATGATTATTTTATTTATTATCATTTATAGCAATACATAAAATTATTATAATAAATTTATACATGCACTAACAGTGAATTCTGTATGCAATATAAATGTATTATAAGTTTTTAAAATATATTGTGTTTATCTGGTAAGAAATTGACCGAATGTATATCAAAATATGTGATAAATATATTGATCATCAATAAAACTTGTATTATAAGTATATCTTTTACAAATAGTTCTTTCAATATGCAATAAAAATATATAACAGAGATATTATAAGTGTTGTTATCCGAAAAAATGACCGACTTTAAAGAAAAATATAAAATTGTTCGAAAATCGAGAATCAATCCAAACTCAATTGATTTAAGCAAAATTAATTCTCGAAATTCGAAAAGACA
>JAOTQR010000092.1:21906921-21925653 GCA_025774065.1 Solanum ossicruentum | reverse complement strand
TTTGTAAGGGGGTTGGGGTGGGGGTAGGGGGATGAGGGTCCGAGTTGGAGTAAAAAAAAAAAATAAATTTACAAAATTTAAATTTTTTGTAAGATAATTTTTAATTTTTTTTTGTAATTTATGTAAATAAATTTAAATTTTTAAAAAAAGTTTTGTAATTTATGTAAAAAAAATTATTTTTTTTGTATTTTTCTATAATTTATGTAAAAAAAATTAATTTTTAAAATAATTTTGTAATTTTTAGTAATTTATGTAAAAAAAATTGTAATTTTTTTAAAAAAATTATCTAATTTTTTTTTATTTTTTTAGGAATGCCACGTGTAAAATCGGAATGCCACTTGTACATCTTTTCATTGTATGGATGAATGTAGCATCGCAGCATTGGACAAAAAAAACACGCCAGCGCGAGTGTAACTCACGCGCTTAGCCTGTTTGTACCTTGTGCCTACTTGTTCAGGAATTGCCAAGTTGAGGGTCATATTTGTGTAAGTTGAAAGTTTAAGTTCCAACTTGTAATCTGGTACCACGTTCGGGGGGCATATTTGGGTAGTATGCCTAATTTTTTTTGAGTCAAGTAATACACTATGAAATTTGACGAACATATATAAAATATATCTTTTTTAATATAAGTTATAATTTTTTATTTAAAATATTAAATTAACGTAATTTGATTTAGTTTTGAAAATTAGTTAAATTGGCTCTTGAAACTGAAACGTGACAACTGAAAAAGAATGGAGAGAGTATATTGGTGTCTTTTGAGCCTGTTGGAGATGATTTGAAATCAGATTGAGTTAAAACTAAAATATTATTCGAATATAATTTGAATTTCATAGGTTGTATTTTGTTTTTATAAACATGAAAAACCTATTGAAAAGTATCAAAACTTTCTCAATTCTTATACAATTTTACTAAATGAGCAAACTATAGTTAATAAACAAGGTATCAGAGTATCTTAAGGCGTAATATTAATAAATCATATATCTCTACATTTCTTTTTTAAATAAATATTTGTGATAACATGCTATTGCAAAATTTTAGATACTCCTATACAATTTACTTAGGATTTGAAATCTTATTATAATTTTTTTTTAGATTTGAAATTTTAATCATTATTTGAACCTGAAGTTGGAATTTTGTTCATATTTCATAAGTAAATGCTAATTTCAAATCAAAACTTTAAATTTGAGCCCGTTTTAAAATAAAAAAAAATTAAAGCAAAAAAATTACACTAAATGGAGTACCCAAAAGCTATTATTTTTGGCTAAGATATACTCCCTTCATTCATTTTTACTTATTTTTTATTTTAAAAATAAATATTATTTAATTTTTTACTTGTCAATTTTAGCATGTTAAGAAAGAAATATGCTCATTAAAATTTTCATATCTTACTCTCAATGTTAATTACTTATTCTTTAAATTATATTTTAGAATCTAAGATTATAAATCAATAAATATAAACATCATAGTAAAAATACTAATTAATTATTATTTTCTCAAGGAAGTATGAAAATAGACGGTGCTTGTTTGTATAAATAGTTATTTTTGTGTTGATATTTAAAAAACAGTTCTTGATCTTGATAACGACTCTAAAACGACCTTTTTAAAGTTTTAATGAAAAAAACTCAGGGTTAAAAACCTTAAGTTCATCGGCAAAGATAGTAAAGCAAATTGACATGATTTTATGATATATTCAACATGATTATATTATTAGATAAAAACAAATAATCTCCCTCTCCCCTCTCTCTTTTGGATATCGAATTAAGGGGAGTCAATTTCGAGCCCTTCTCTCAATTAAAAAGGAAGGTACCCTACAGGGGTAGGGACAACACTCTATCATATAGTGAAAGGGATAATTAGGACGATTAAAATAAATATCACGTGTAACAACAATCATATATTTGATGTCAATTCATTCACACTTTTATTCTTTATAGGGGAAGGCTAATTGTTTGTTGGCTAGGAACTTTATGAGTGTGTAACATCCATGTAGACTCTGTGAGAAGGGCGGTGGACAAAAATGACCTTGTTGTACCTCACTCTCATCTTTTATAGGATTTGCTCTTTTTTTTTTTTGGACAGTATGTCAATATGATCTTAATAAAGTGTTAGATTTTACATCTCATTGCCCTTCTAGAGGGAACGTTAATGTACGGTTACGCAAAATGATCCTTCTAACACCAGTCTTTAAAACTAATTGTCAAGGGTCCCTCGCCATTGATCCACTCTATCCCGACAAAACGTGTTATATCAAAATTGGTTGGAACTAAGGCATCTTTCCACAAGTGGCATAAAAAAAGACTAATTATGCATGAAAAGCGCGCCTCATCAAGCTGCAAAATTGTTGAAAGAATGAATAAGGAATAAAGAGTCGATTTTCATCTTTTCCTACTAAAGCCTTGCTTACTCTCCTTTTTCTTTCGAGGCACCCAACTTACTAAGGGATTTTCTGCACCCCCTTCCCCCTTCCTCCCCCTAAAAAAAAAGAAATAAAAATAAAAATTAAATATTATGGATAATTATGGAGAGAATCATATTTAAAAAAATTAAGACAAATAAAATAAATTAATCCAAAAATATATTTTAAAATATTATTTAATTTATTTGTTAACCAGATTTTTTTGCATTTCCATTCAAATTAATTATTGCCGAATGCCGAATAGCATGATGCCACGTTAAATGTGTAATTATCAAATGGATCGCAGCACTTAATTTTGGTGATTGAATTTTTATTTGGCTTGATTTTTTAGACGACAGTTTTTTGAAAATAATCTTTCTATTTTTATCAGATAATAATAAGATCTGCATCTATTTTATTATTTTTGAATTCTATTTGTGAGATTCTATTGAGTATATCATTGTTATTGCTGAATCTTTATTTTATTTTGATTTACAAAAATAAGAGTTTCCGTGAAGACTGAAAAAATCGTCAGAGTTATATTTACTTTGAGATTTATTGGGGTAGTTGCTCCAATTTAATTACTTGTTAAGTCAGAAGCAGGGCTAGAACGTAGGTTATTGGACCAACTCAAACTTAGGCCCAATGAAAAAAGGCGTGAGATATTAGTAGTACTTTATAAATATTAAAATGCAAAAATATAAATTTACTAAAAAATTTATTTGAAATGAGGAACAAAAACTAAAGGAGAAAACGATCACAAATGTTTTTTAATGGATAGGTGTTGCTTTATTTTAGTTCATGAGGATTGTTTGCTACGGAGATATTCCAGGAATAAGTTATTTCACTATTTATATATGATGTTATTTATGTTATTATTATAATATAATAGTAGAATAATTTATTTTGAAATTAATTGATATTTCTAATCAAATGTAAGATTAAATAATCTTTAATTTTGTTGAGAGATTATTCTCATCCCTTATCCCTTATATGAAACAACTTAATATATATTACTTGATTGAAATGATCTCTAATGTGTAATAAAAAATATTCATTTTAATCCTTTATTGTAAATCAAACAGATCTGTTGAAAAAATTATGTTTAGCTATGAGTTTGTCATGGCTAACGAAATCCACCATTAATGTTGTTATATTTGTTAGTTCCACAAAATAGCGTCTTAAATTCTAATATCATTTTCTCTACTTAAAAAAATAAAATTCACTATTATCTCTATCTATTTTCATCCAAAATTTAAGTCAAACTTTTCATATTTAACCACCGGTCCTGGTCATAGTGTGAGCTCATTAACTCTGGACTATTAGTTGGTTAGTAGGGTGAGCTCACAACTCTAGACTATTATTTTTCTGATTTATATTTTTCTTGACTTCATTCTTGTTTGTACATGGCAAGTATTTTTATTGTATTTGTTAAAAGTTTGATTTATTTATATCAATATCATTTGAGAAAAATTTTATATGTTATTCTATGAGTCTCATTTTATGTGACATTCTTTGATTTGACACGATATTTAAAAAAAAAAGGTAAGACTTTTTTGTGGTCTAAAATCATTATTAGATTTTTGTGTAGCTCGGAATCATTTCATTAAGGGTAAAAAGAAAATTTTAAAAATAAATTATTTTTAATTAAAGTAAAATAAAATTCTTTTTGGGACGAATTAAAAAGAAAAAAATATTATATACAATGTGAGAGAGAGTATTATTTTTTAACTTGGATCTTGTAAAATTGTCCAAACAATTTTTGCTACTTTTTAATTAAAATTTTAGATCACATGTTTGATCTTTCTTAAAAAGTATTGTAACACTTTATACTATTCTAACTTAGATTAGCCCAAATCAAGGGGAGAATTGCAAAAATGCAAAGAGATAAACTGCACATCATGATAGAAATTTTGATCATGAAATATTTAAAAAATAACTTTGAAACAGTGAAGTTTGTATTCTATTTTTCATCAATCTCGGATGGAGCTAAAAATTCACTATCTTTTGACTTTGGGGTATGATGGAATAAAGCAAAATGACTATTTAAACTGTCTGCGCTTCTTTCAATTGTGAAGTAATAGTTAGTCAATGCAACTTTCGACGCTCATCATGGGTCATCCAAAAATAGTCGCGCTATATTTTTAAACATAGGGGTCAGACTGCGTACATCCAACCCCTCCTTACTCCGGAATGGGCGAGAGCTTTGAGGCATTGGGGTAATGTTATTGTTGTTGTTGAAGTTTGTATTCTATCCGCTTCATAGAGAAGGATTAAAAGTTTTCAAAAATAAATAAATTGCAAAAATGCGAAGAGATAAACTGCAGGCCTTGATAGAAATTTTGATCATGAAAAATTTAAAAAATAATTTTGAAACAGTGAAATTCATATTCTATCCGCTTCGTGGAGAAGGATTAAAAGTTTTCAAAAATAAATCTTGCGACAAGGTCCGCATCGCAAATCTGCTGGGAGGTAAAATATATCTGGCGCAATTTCTTTCGATGAGAATTATTTTAGATTTTTCCTTTCTCCTTGCTCGTACTATGTTGTTTTGGGTATTTTCAGGGGTTTTTATCTACTAATTTCATCATTATTTGAATTTCCCTTCTAAAATTAGAAATTCTCTTTAGAAGTTTCTTCAGGCTTCATGAAAGACCAAACAATCTTCAAAATTTTCATTTAAGGTATGTGGTTATTCATTCATGGACTCATTTCATTTATGGAGTTTAAAGAATTTTTATTTTTTCCCTTGAATTTCTAATATAAAAAATTATGGATTTTATGATTTATCATTGAATTTTGAATTGACTTGTCGCAGACATTAATTGCATGATTTTTATGATTTTTTATCAAATTCTTCTCAACATGATTTAAAGTTCATGATTGATTATGAATTTTTTCAATTATGATTCCATTGACATTGTTTTGCATTAATTGTGCATGAGGTAAAACAAAATGGATAGTTTCAAGCTTTTACGTGCAATTCCTCTCAAATTTCATCTCGAGTTCATAAAATTTAATATGAATTTCTTTAATTATGATTTTAATTATTCTTGTTCTTCATAATTTTGCATAAATTAATACGAATTATACGATTTTAAGTTGATTACATATGAATTCATACTTTACTTTATTTTTCATTACAGATTGTGATCCTAAATTGATAAGGCTTTTAACGCAAATTTTTATAAAAAGATAATGAATAGTGATGATAAAACTTTTATGAAAAAAATGAATAATACTGAGAAATTTTTAAAGTAGCCTTTTGACTCCGAGTTTCTCTATTCCTTTTTCTAATATAGAGTAAAATGTATCCACGAGTAAATAGTACATGACAAAAGTGAGATTAGATGGCAGTGGTGGTAAAATTAATCCAAATAAAATTCACGATTTAAACTGTATGACTTTATAAACTTAAAATTTTTGGCATTAGGTTTATCGTACTTTTAAAATTGTGAATTCATATATATTTTTACTGAAATTTAGTAAAATTTTACATATGTTTTATGCTTTGAATGAAATTTTTTGAGTTTATGTAAACACAGTATTACTAATAGAGGTGGAGCCAAAATTTAAATTTATGAATTGTGAAGTAGCAATTAGTTAATATAACTTTCGACGCTCATCATGGGTCATTCGAAACAGTCACGCTATATTTTTAAACATAGGGATCAGACTGCGTACATCTGACCCCCTTTATCCCGCAATGGATGGGAGCCTTTGAGACATTGGGATAATGTTGTTGTTGTTGTTGTTGAATACTAGAATAATAATATCATGTATTAGTAATTGGATTCTCAATTTAATTTTTGTGTTAATTCGGTGAATTTCTTAACTAGTATATTCTCTTCATCTCAATTTTTGTGACTTTTTTCAGATTTTAATAATCCAAATAAATTATTTTGACCATAATTTTCACGAATATAAATTATATCCTTAAAAAATTAAAAATTTCTATATCCAAACACAATCAAATTAAGAAATTCGAATCACAAAAAGCAAAAAATACCATAATGTGGATCCTCTCTAGACGTAATAATAATTGTTGTACAGAACTAAGTAGGTGATGGTGGTTCAACAAATAAAGAAATATGTCCCTTGTAGTACATGTGATTTTATTAATATACGCCCCACGTTCACATACATTAATTTGGCATACTACTTTTCTTTCTTTTTATCTAAAGAAAAATATTTAAAATATATTTAAATTTATCACGAATTATTAATTTTATTTTTGAATTATTAATAATGTTAAAAATATCTCTTTACCTTACTAGCTGAACTTAAATGCATCTCTGATCTTATAACAAGAGTGAAATACACTTCTAATTTTTTGCCAAGTTAAGAGTTATTTTTAACACTTGTGATTGTTTGGAGGTGTATTTTAATTTAGTTAGTCAAATACAGGGTACTTTTAAGATGGTCAATAGTTTGAAGATCAAACTGATAACTTGCATCAAATTCAGAGACATTTTTTGTAGCTTTCTTGGAGTACAATAATATCTAGGTTAGTTATTAGTTTGGACATGGAATTTAATTCTCTTCCAACCATATAATAGAAGAATATAGTAGAAGAAGAGTAAAAGAAGTCAATTATTACTCAATTTGTACTGAGTTTGAATAAATAGCTACTTACAGCTTTAGATTTTTCTTATTTCAAGTAAAGAGAATTCTGAACTTTATTCATTGATTCCTTTTTTAGATATTAAAATAAGACTTTTCAGAACCGTATTGGAACACCATATGGTACGTACTTTTGCAGGATTTCACAAAATTTTCTAGATATTTTTTCTGTTTAAAAAATGATGAATCAAGAAAAAATGGATGATGACAAGAATAAAGATGCATCGCCACTATTTTATAATAATGTAAAACAAAGTTAAGCAAAAACGAAATAAAAAATTATATCATATATGTGAAAAGAAATTAACCGAGATGAGGCTAAAAACCCACTAAATGTCTCATTATAAACTCAATATTATAAAGTATAATTTATACATATAAATTTATTTGGTATGGTTTAGTATTTTTGGTTTACTTTTAAAATTTAAAATCTATTGACTAATTTGACACAGTTATAAATTTATATAAAAGTATTTATAATTTTATTAAAAAATCTAATAATCAATTCAATACAATTTAATTTGATGGATTAAATCAGTTTTTATGAATCCATTGGCATTCTGGTAGAGTTGATAAAATTCGAACCGAAATTAACTATCGGAATTGAAAAAAGTTATAAATTTATCAGTTTTGGTAATGATTTTTTTTTATCATTGGATTATGGATTCTTAATGATTTTATGTTTTTCTTAACGGGTTAATCGATAACCTGATAATAAATATAATAATTATATTTTTATTATTTGATATATAAAGTTCTTGATAGTTTTTCATACTTTTACCTTTTACTGGCTTAAACTCTCAGTTATTCTACAATGTGATAGTGTTTGTTTTGAGCAAAATGTAATTTGTCAACTCATGTGTATGGTTTATTTGATTTGTCACCATGTTTCTGAAGAGTTTTTTTTTATCAAATCTTAATGGTTAAACTGTCGATAAGTCAATATCTTAATAATTTTATAATAATTTTATATATCTACAAATCAATAACTAATAATTCAGACTGATAAATTTCAAAATCAAATCGAACTGATCAATCTGGGACAGTCACAAGTTGGATGGTAATATTAATGCAAAGAATAATACGACTTTAAATATTAAATTTTATACATAAACTAATGGTACTTTTATTTTGGAGAATTTAAAAATGGAGATAAATCATTAACTACATTGTCATTTGTCTTAATCGAATAACTGGCTTTCTTTTAATTTAATTTTATTACTTCTGATGGACCCAATTCTGCTATAAAAGAGTCTTCTAGATAAATCATGGAATAAAAAAATCTTTTTCTTAGACCATGTAATCAAGAAACACCAGAAAATAAATTTTAAAAAGTTTAGGCTACAATTTTCAGTATTATTCATATCTTTCGTCGACTTGATAATAATTTATTTGACAAAAAAAAATAATCACAAAAAATATTTTAAATAATAAATGTCTTTCACATTCAACTATAACAATGAATGATTTTTGATTTCTAAATAATAATATTTCAAAATAAAGCACTTCAACATAAAAAATTATATTCAAAGAAACATTTGGATAGCATTAAAGGCTTTTACATGATTGACCACGACTTAGAGTTAGTCATGCATAAATTGATGTCAAGTTTTAATCAAGCAATTAATTTAGAAGAAGATTGATGTTAAGAAGTAGTTGGCTTTTTGACGAAACAAGGTTGCAGCCTACTTAATTATAATCAAGAAATAGCAAAACATCTGAGATTGAATTTTTCAATATACAGTTGTCTGATTTTCTCATATGTTTTGTCTATGTCGATAATGATTTATATGTGGATGGTACAATTGACTCAAAATAAAAAAATATTTTGAACAACAAATGTCTTTCTCAAGCAGCTATACATGACAATGAATGATTCTCAATTTCTAAATAATAACATTGCAACACAAAACACTTTCTATTCTTCAAGGTCTAACTCACACTCAAAAACTAATTTGAAGAGACGAGGATTGTTAAGTCTTATAAAAAGTACATCTATCTTATTAATCATTAATGTGAGAACTTGTATCATTCTTCAATACTTTCACCTCACGCCCCATGTTTAGTATTTGATGCGTTCGGATACCATGTAAAATTAGACCTTGAATCTAACTCAAAGGGAGGATTGTTTAAGTGTTGTAAGGAGTCTACCAATCTCATTGACCATCAATATAAAATTTTTGTCATTTTTAACAACTTCGACATAAAAAAACATATTCGTAAAAATATTGTCTTTAAAAAAGAAAAAAAAGTTCAATAACATTAAAGGCTTCTACACTAATTGAGAATGTAAATATTAGAATTAGTCGTGTCGTGTATAAATTAATGTCAAGCTTCAACCAAACAATTAAATTTAGAGGAAGATTGATGCTGGTAACTTGTTGACTTTTCCTATTAAAGAAGGTTGCAGCCCAAGTACAATAAATGAACATGCTGTTTTGATAGCTGCTCTAGTAAAGGCCAATCCGATTGCAGCCCAAGTATAATAAATGAACATGCTGTTTTGGTAGCTGCTCTAGTAAAGGCCAATCCGATTTTGCTTGATATTACTTATCTAATTGTATTAAAGTACTCCCGGTCCAATTTACTTGATCCTTATATTATTTTGGAATATTTAGTAATATTTATTCACTTTATAAAATTAAGAGACAATTTTATACTTAGTTCTTAATTTATTCTTATTATTAATTATAGTCATTTCTCTATTACATTTTCCAAGACATCATATTATTATATTTAAAGGATTATTTGGTAAAATTACTTTATTATTTATTACTTTTTAATCCCTGTGCCAAATTAATAGGGACTAAGTAAAATTCAACGGAGGAAGTATCAATCTTTGACAATTTCAACGTGGTAGCTAGAAGTGATACTAATAAAGAAACCAACAATATAGTTACTATTCATGTTTCTATCAACAACGATATAATTAGAGATGCTAATAATACTTTTTTTGTTCCTGCTGTAACATCCTAAGTTTTATCAAATGAAAATTATCACTTGTTACCAAAAAGAAAAAAGAAGGAAATGTTTATAAGCATTAGGTAAGATGTATTTGTAGAAAATAGTTTCTCTATCTCAGTGAGGTAGTAATAAAGTTTACGTATATTTCTCCAAATACCACTTATGGAATTTTACTGACTATATTATTGTTGTTTGTAGGTAAGATGTACTTGCTGATAATTTGGCGGTTTGGACAGTTGCACAAATAAAACAGACAAATAATTAAAGGTCCATCCACTTGAATTGCAAGCCTCGCAACTTGATTTTCCATTCATCAATTAAAACCAGAAACAAAGGAAGAGGAGGTCCAGCTGGTAGGGGATAACAGCGGATGGACCCTTTACTCTTTAGGAAGGGGTGTCACTGTCACTACATACCACCTTGTAACTTCAAAAAAAGAGTTTCTTGTTAATTGGTGAATAAAAAATACTTAAAAATAATATATCTCATGTAATTCTATAAGTGGAATTTGAAATTAAGGGAGCGTAAGCATATATAATAAAGTGACACCACTTGAAAATACAAAGTATATACATAAAAAGATTTCATGGATTAAAATCAACTCATCATAACTATACATAAAATTGCCTAGAGGGAATTGAGATATGATAAGTCGTCAAGCAACTAAAACAAGTATTTTTGGAAACCACATTAATAACATATAAAGATACAACATTAGGAGATGATTCATTGTCATCCGTCATCAACAAGTATATACTACACGATTATAATCATAGTAATTAACTAATTTCGGATATAGTCTTTATCTCTATGAAATAATGATCAGATTTGCGAACATTTTATCCTCTTCAAACTTTACTTATAGAATTCCATTGTGTGTGTTGTTGTTGTTAGTGTTCATTGAACCAAGTGTGCCTGGGGAGCAATTTTTCAGATTGAACCAAGTGTGGGTCAGACTTACACAGGTCGTTGATAAGCAAGCACCTTATCGAAGTTTGTTTTTGAAACGGGAGGGGGTATGATCTGCAAAAGCATTCATCAGCAAACAGTTAATTAGGGCCCTGTTATTGAAGAATGACAAAATGTTTCATATTCGTATTTAATGAGATAGAAAGACTCCTTGTAATTGTAAGACTCGAAGAATTCTCCTTCTCTGAGCTAATTTTTGGAATATGATTTAGGTGTGGGCTCTTAGGCATCAAATGCTAAGCATTGCGATGGAAGAACTGCTTTCCTTCTCCTTACAGTCCCCACAAAGAGTCAATTTCGTCACCGAAAATAATGAATGTTGTACTTTGGAATCAGATTGAAACTAACTTTTGACTCCAAAGCGTTTCCTCATACATGTTTTTTCCAAAAATTATCAACAAATGCAAAGCTCATTAGATCATCTCCACATTTCAATGGAAGTTTGTCATCAGTCATCAAATCATGTTAACCATCTCGAATTTCTTTATTACAGTATCAAATCAGGGAATTTACAAAAAATTCAAAAGTTAGATGGTCCAAACGTCATATTGAAGAGTTCAGGGGTATATGCAACATGTTATAAGACACGATGAAAACGCAAAGGTTTTACCATATTCCCCGTCGCAGAAAAAGGGCGGCTGTGAAAAATGGGGAAGAACGGGAAGAAGAAAAGCCACCAGCAGAGTCGTAGAGATAGAGCTTACTATCTTGAACAGCAAGAACCTGAATACCCAACTGCCCCTCCTGTTGAGTTTGAGTCCCCTGCAGAAGAAGAAGAAGAAGAAGATGATGATCTCAGTTCTTCATTTTCAACCAATGATATCCCTTCAAAGTTCTCCTTATACCAACAATCTGTGCAGGTAAGAATACCCATTTGACAAAATCTTTTCTTTTTAATTAATGGGTAGCTAATTGGACAAAATGGAGTAACTTAGTTTATATCTTCTTATTGTTGCAGTCTCCAAAAGGGGATATAAGTTATCTGCAGAAATTCTTCTTGATGTACGTAGGTGGGAGGGTGCCCCTTCATTTCCAGGAAGATTTCTGCGGCACTGCTCTTTTGAGGTATAATTTCAACTACCCGTGAATTTACTGGCAATTTTAGCTTATTTGCTGTGCATGTTCATTGCTGGAATCTATAAAGAACCGGAACTTGAGTGGATTTGGTACGGTAAATTATTGCCCAAGATTAAGTTTAAGCTGATGCATTTACATACTAATATCTTCAAAACACTAGGGCATAAGTCAGGCCATTCCTTATGCAATTCTTGGAAATGTTTGATGTAGCTTCGTGCTTTAAATTGGGTTTTGGTGTATTTTGCATCACTGAAATTAGCTCGTGGATGGTGTGTAGCGGTCTGTAACTATCAGTGGTCATCCTGTTGAAGTTCATATGTGACTTGATTTCATTTAGATATTTGAAAAATTATAAAGCTGCAAGTCAAGGGAGATCATTGTGGCTGCTGTTCGGAAGCTGGTTATATTTATGTCCAAGATTTGAGGTGTTGCAGCAGCAGAATGCTCGTCATTTTAGCTTATCTGCTTTGATTAATTCTTCCCTGTAGCTGTCCATTTTATAATTATATTTTACTTTTAGGATGGCAATTTCTAGTAGCTTGATAATGTTGCCTAGTTGGACTTGAAACTTTTGGTACTAACGATGTTGATAGTCAACATTGATTCCTACTGAGTATAGTACAATATGTTCCTTGTTTGATGCCTTTCTTTCTGAAAAGATTGTATTAAAGTTTACTACTCAAATTATATGTCAGTTTGTCTCCATTTTGAGCTAATGATAGTTTTATACTCATTAGCATACTTGTCACACTTGTTGGTTGAGGCTTAGCCTTCAGTCTCTTGGCCTCCACTTTCTGGCAAGACTAAGGTGTAACTTAGTGGGATCGACCACTAGAAGTAAATTAATTTATCGTCTCGAATCATTCCTTTGCAAATTTATTAGCGAACTCAACTGTTTCCTCTTCCTTTTTTTTATTGTCACCACATATCTGATGCTGATAGAGTAATGCATTGTTTCACCAATTAGAAAAAAACAAAATTAATGCACTTAAGGATTCCTTAATGACCTAGTGGTCAATGAAGTGACTTGATAATCATGAAGTCTCTTGTTCAATCCCAATGGAGACAAGAAACACTAGGTTGTTTTTCTTCTTACCTATCCAAGTCTCGGCAGATAGAATTAACCACACATACCCTGTCGAACACCATGGTATTATCAAAAAGAAAAATCACTGCATAGTTACAACTCATTTCCTGCAACTTCATAAGCTAACTCTACAGTAGTTGTTTAACACCACCTATCCTGATGCATTTTGACAGTACCGAATGGCTCCATAGTGATGCTAGGCGCACTGCTATCGGATTAGATTTAGATGTTGAGGCACTTGATTGGTGCATGGAGAACAATGTGAACAAAGTTGGTGCTGATGTCTCTTCCAGAATGTTTCTGTTTCATGGTAATGTGTTGCAACCTCTTGAAGCCAAATTGGTTAATGCCTCTACTCAAAATCTCATGCAAAATGTAAAACTACGAAATAGTGAAGATGATTCTCCTGATCACAAATTGATGAAGGATTTTCAATTTCCAGCAAGAGATATAGTTTGTGCTTTTAACTACAGTTGTTGTTGCCTTCATACTCGCCAAGAACTAGTTTCATACTTCAAACATGCCTTAAGTGCTCTGAACAAGAAGGGTGGTATATTTGTGATGGACCTATATGGAGGCACATCAGCAGAGCATGAGCTAAGGATGCAGAGGAAATTTCCTAACTTCACAGTATGTCTATCCAAACTACTGCAATCTTTGTCTTTTTTCATTGGATTACTTGTACTGGAATCTGGATTTTCACTTTCTTGCCATATTCTTTATTGTTCTATTTCAGCATATGAATTTTTTATTGTCACTTCCTTTTCAGGGAAATTCAGAACAGTGCTATAATGAAATTTTTTCAATGTGGACATGTTCATTCTGAGGATGTTCACACTGTTATGCATCTTTTGTCATTAAAATTTCGGGATGTTCCTGCTTATGATCGATTCCTTTTACTGTTTATTGCATTAGAACTTTATTTATTCGATGACACAGTTTAGTCAACTTGCTAACAGAGCAAACAATTCCAAAAACAAAAAGCCCCTCCATGATCTATCATCCTCTACTGCTATCACCAACCCTTCTCCCCAATCATCCAACCCTACAGCTCCTTTTCTGTTGCCTCTGCCCTCCTCCAAATTTTACAACTTATTCAATTAGCATAGCCGTGCAGAACTTGTCTCAGTGTTATTAACAGACAAATAAAACAAGTGGAACGTTTCATATACATGAAATTTAGTACCATAATCTTTGCAAAGAAAAAAATTGTATATTCTTTGTTGGCTCTCATTTATTTTAAGGTGAAGACCATATATTAAATAAACGGGTTTTGTCTTAGTTACTTTGTGTTGTATCCCATCTAACAAAAACTTTATGCAACTCGAAAGGAGAGATAATATTAAAAAAAATTCGTGTCACCATAATGTCAAATAACTCTTTAATCATAACAGACAAGAAAATGATAATGTGAATGATTTAATCAAGAAAATTAGGGGTCTTGTAGGGGAATGATATGTGGTTGACAAACTATAGCACACCTTAGAGCATGGCTTGAAGATGGTGGTTTTATCATGGACTGATTCTAATGGCACTTACTGAGGGATTTGGGGTTACCGGGATAAGTGACCTTTGGAAGGCGAGAACAGCTGTTAAATTCTGTTTGATTTGATTCAGCAGTTTCTGCTATTAGTTGAAGTGGCTTATTAGAATATTAAGGTTAACTGAATTGGTAGAGTAGACAAAACTGAACCACAAAAGCCCAAAACTTGGACAAAAATGCAAGAAGCCATGTTTATACAGATGGATTGATAATCATCTAAACATGTTCCTATGCCTTGTATCTTAATGGTAAAGCTATTATTATCTCTTTCATCTTGTGATACAGCTCAATTCAGCTAGGTGCACATCCTACCTTAATTCATGTCTCAATGGCTGTGTGTTCCAATTTACATCTAAATGGCTTACTGCTTGTTGACAACTGGCCTAGTATATTAATTGTAACTGGTCATGTAATGGGAACAGGAAGGATATCCTTACCAATGTTGATGTGGTTTGCTAGAGCTTAGTTCTTCGCTTAATTGCTTCACTTAGAAAATAACATGCACACCCAGAAGGAAACTTTTGTCGTGAATGGCTGGCTTTAGGTTTCTTTATGGAGTTAATTTATATATTATGATTCATCTGGATGAATGGGTTCTTTTTCCGAAAATACAGATGATAAGCCCCAACCAGGCCTCTGGGACAGACATCCTATGTAATAAGCAGCTCTTTTTTTTTTAAGAAAAAAAGATCAAGTAATTCCAAATAACTGTGTTTCAAAGAAGAAAAAAAGTCTTTCCTAATTTATTCACTAAATGATTGAATTGTAAACTGTGCTGTCTGTGTCATAGTATGTGTGGGAGCAGGCTGAATTCGACATCATTAAGCGGAAAACGAGGATCAGCCTCCATTTTAATCTGCACAAGCCGCAAAGAAAAATACGCCATGCATTTTCTTACAGCTGGAGACTGTAAGTCACTTCCTCCTCTATTAGAGAATAGGTCACATCCTCATTCTACTATTCAGGTACTTTTTCTTTTGTCGTTGTTCATCTAATACCATGAAATGTATTTCTTGTGCATAGATGGTCGTTGCCTGAGATCAAAGACTGCTTGGAAGAAGCAGGATTTCAGTCGGTCCACTTCTGGATCCGACATATGCCTGACAGCGAAGAAATTAGAAGCACATATGGTCTTGCTGCTGGACGAGACATAAAATATGAAGAGGTTACAAGTTTTCAACAACAAGATTCATGGAACGCATACATTGTAGGCGTTGCATAATATCTGCGTTGTTTTCATGAAAGTGCACTTAGGTAAGAAGTTATTTTTCATTTCATCGCAAGCTAGATCATAGCATATGAAAGTGATCAGCAGGTTACATTTCTTGTGTTTTTTGGGATACATTTTAGTGCACAAAATATGTTAGTACCCTCATCTATAAGTTTTCTTACTAGGAAGAACTTCAGTTGAGCCGTTGAGATAGTGCTTCAACAATCAACATCATAGGTTTTAAATGTAATTAGAGGCATACTCTTGAACACTGAAAAAAGTTTCACATTGATGGTTAATGAGATGGATTGGGCACACCATATATAGCTTGTTCCGTCTAATAAAGAATGATCTAGTTTGATTTGGTACAAAGTTTAAGAAAAGAAAGAAAATTTTTCAATCTTCTTTCTAAATTAAAAGTTATGTTAAATGTACTAAAATGCCCAATGAGGTCTTATCGGTTAGTATTACACATAAGAAATCAATTATAGATACTAATACAATTAGATCTGCTTTGCATAGACGAACTTGGGATTTGCGATCCCAATTAACTTTAATCTTACGACATTAAACATGTAACTTGGAAAACTGAAATTAAAGTTTTGTCAAAAAAAATAAAATAGATCATTCTTTTTTAAACAGATTAAAAAGAAAAGTAAATCATTATTTTTTGAATAGAGGGAGTAACTTTCAATTTCATTTCAGGTAGGAAATCATATCATACTGTACATAATTGGTAGATTTCACCCATCAGACAAATCAACAACACCTATATGAGATAGACACCTAAATTTACTTATTGATTCTTGAATGATTAAACATGATGGATTTCAACCTGGATAAATTTTGACTGCATCATTGCAGTAATTATCCATTTGTTCCAAAGGCATGCAAAAGTGTTTTTTTGTATGATAAGGATGGGTAAAAGGATCTAAAATTATCATTACATTCTTCCTTATCCCAACCAAGGAAAAAAGCAACTCCGAGACGGTAGAGCATGCTTAATAAAAGTTAAAATCAAACATTCAATTGCTTTTTTGGATAAAAAAAGAAAGGCAAAAGAGCAGTATTGCTAAAGCTCAAAATTTCAAATAACTTTAAACAAACGTTAGCAATTACTATTATCAATTCGACTATAATAATCAAAGTTTGTGGTAAGATACTAAAGTCCTCGAGTTTTGGCGTTAAAAATAGATTCATTTTGATTAAGAGAATAATATCTTTTAAAATTATATTTTTTTAATGAAAATTCAAATAAGTTAAATCAAA
Organism: Solanum ossicruentum; assembly: GCA_025774065.1. Taxonomy (NCBI): domain Eukaryota; kingdom Viridiplantae; phylum Streptophyta; class Magnoliopsida; order Solanales; family Solanaceae; genus Solanum; species Solanum ossicruentum. The sequence goes on along the minus strand of JAOTQR010000092.1, from coordinate 21,908,516 downwards.
TATATCATCCATCAAGAATGTTGATAAGATAATCGGACATTCTACCTTTTTGAAATTAATCATCTATACAGATTTAATAAATTTTCTTAACTCATGCAAAATTTTGGCCAAAGTGACTAAATTTTGTCAAAATTTCTGTTTAAAATTCTCTCTCTCCTTAAGTGCTTGTTTGGATGTCTTTTTAGCTTAAAAAGAATGCTTATTAATATTTTTCTTAATTGTATATAAATATTATTAAAATATTTAAAAATTATTTTAACTTAAAAATGATTAAAATAAAATAATCTAAACAGGCTCGATTGTTTTTTTGCTAGAAAAGCCTATATATTGAAATTGAATTGACTCTGTCTAGCTAAAATTATTGCGTGTTGACTTAAACGATCTCTTCGTCATAATTAAGGAAGAACATAGTCTATTAGTGGACCTCGAGATTATAAAACTTCATAAGTGGATTAATTAATTAATGCCTAAAATATCATAACAACAATCCCCTCCAGCCATGTGTTTTCGAGGAATTTTGGAGTAATTGATAAAATTATTGTCATTTGATCAGTAGATTACAAGTTTAATTCTTAAAATAATTTTGCTAGAAATATAAGGTAAAAGTATATATAATAGATTTTCATGATCAGACTCTTCATAAGATCCTGCGCATTGCAGAAACTTTAGAATATCGGGCTAAATTTTGCCCATTTGTTTACTTATTCGCTAATTATACTTATAGCTCTAAATTTTGTTATTTGGCTAATTTAAAATAATATCGCTATTTCAATTGAGCTGTTGTTTTAAGTTTAAATGTGTATATATTAGACCTTTAATAATAATAGTAATAATACACATATTTTAACTCATAATTATAAGTTCGTCTCTTAATCTTATTCAAACCATAAGTAGTAAATCTACTTATACCTAAAAAATGTCCTTAATTTTGTTTGTTCTAGCCAGGTTATCTCCAATAATCAGAAGCACATGATCCATGGATCTATACCTCAATGAATTATTGAAGGTTTTCTAAATAATAATAATGTAGAAGATCTATCAAATTATCAGATAATAGAACGTTCATTAAATTATTATTGAGCTATTTGTTACTGTATAAATCAAAATTAAGATATTTAATTAAGGATAATATTTATATATTATCATGTTCTTGGTGTTAACTACTAAGTTTTCATTTTACTTCACACTGTTTTAACACGAACATAGGATCATCTCAACCATGTGACTACCTACCCAAACAAAACATAACTAATTTGCCTGAAACATTTTGAAAAAAAAAAAAGGTTGAATGCATGCTGATAAATTAAAAATGCATGTTTAAACTAAAGAAAAATGCAGTTGGCGTTTCACTATGCAATTTGGAGTTTAAATTTGAAGCTATGATTAGGAATTTTATATCGCTGTCATGAATTATGATTTGTTTTTTTGATTGTAAATTGTGTAAGAGTTGAAAAGATTTGATAATTTTCACAATTTGTAAATTTTTATGTTTATAAGAAAAGATACAACTTTTGTGATTCAAATAAAATATTAACCTTCTTTTTCAAGTTCTCAATAAATAAAATTATACTCTTAATTTATTAATATTAAATTAA
>JAOTQR010000092.1:21880661-21899452 GCA_025774065.1 Solanum ossicruentum | reverse complement strand
CATTAGTGTCTTTTAGGGTAATCATGTTCTTGCAAAAAGTTGTGGTCCAGCAACTAATGATATGATTCAACCCCTAAGATAGGGTAAAAATTTACAGAAAAATAGGATAATATAATCTGTTTAGACCTCCAAATTGGACTATTAAAACTTTAAAAAGTATTTTTTTCCTTTGTGCCTTCACTAATATCATATTTTATATTTTTTTTGAAAAAAACTTAGATATTTGTATTTTAGTAGGATTAAATAAATATTTGAATTATAAATTAATTATATGTTTTTATAAATACTTTATCAAAATTAGAAAAAAACTCAAAAACACGATAATTTCGAAAAAAAAATCAAAATCCGAGAAATTTGAAAAAACTCAGAAAACCCGAAAACCACCAGAAACCTGAAAAAATCCGAAGTTGAAAAACCCGATTTTTATTGGTTTGGTTTGGTTTGATTTTTATATTTAAAAACCCGACACAAATGGTTTGATTTGATATTTAAAAAATTCGAACCAACCCGGTCTATGAACACTCTTAGTGGTCGGCAACTAGACTGTTTAATCGTCAAGTCAATCTGAGAATCTTACTCTTTGCCTCTCTGTCTGCCTTTTCGCTCGTCTCTTTCCTATTTCTACATTCTGTCTCTAGCCTTTTCCCCTCTCGTTTTACAATACAAATACAAATGGTAGCCCAAACACACATGATAATACGTAAATACAATATACAAGACAACAAATGAATATAAATACAATTAGCTACGAACTACAACAAGATACAATTGTATTTGTCGAACAAAATTATACATTTGAATACAAATTGTATTAGTTAATATACTTGATACAGTTGTTTGCATCAACAAATTTGAATACAAAGTACCTCCTGCCTTTCTCCTCACTTTCAGAACTCGTTCGTCTTTTTCCTCCCTCTTCCAATCTTGTCCACCTCTCTCCCCTTTCTAATAGCTAGTTTTGATACAAATCAATTGTATTCGTGCTACAATTATTGATCACATATATAAATCAATTGTATCAATTTTCTTTCAATTTAAAAAACCTCTCTCCTCTCTCCCAGATCTCACGCACCTCTTTTCTACTTCTAACATGTAGCTACGAATCATATATAGTCAAGCTACAAGCAAACTATAGCTAACAAGCTTATGTTTTTAATCTTGGCTATTTTTGAAATTTCCGCAGCGAACTCCTTGAGTTTAGGACCGGGCTGAGTTTTACACCGTCAAACTCGATGGGCCGGCCTTTTTGACGGCCCAATGGATCGTTTGCACCAATAATTCACTTGCAATGGATTATTGTGTCAAACCTATCACTCAATCAGCACCCCCCCCCACCCTCCTACACCATATTTGATGATTTTTTATTTTATTTTTGTAATAATGGATTTGTTGGGGATATTGAAAGTTGATTAAGTAACGTAGAATTTGTTTAGTCCTATCCATTTGTCCTTATGTATTTGTTTAATTGGGAAATCTGGTGAGCTGCTTCAATCATGTTTGCTCCAAATTCCACATTATAAAAGAAATTGGCAAAAGAAAAAAAATGCACTAAATCGTTCTACTACTGTTAGGTGAATAAAAACCACTAGATTTCCTGTATAGAGTCCATTTGTTGACATTTGACAATTAATTTATAAATCAAAATTGTCGAAATGCTTACACGTGTTCAATGATTAGCCTCGACAAAATGTAATAAAGACATTAGATCAATAATTATCAAATAACCTTCGATCAAACTCAAGTCTAAAAACTAGATCGGGGAAATTGGCCAAGCCATATTAAGGAAGCTTAGAACCCCTTCATCACTGACATAGGTTCATCTCATTCACCATCGCTTGCGAGCTCGACATGCTCAATCCTCATGTCCGACCTATCCAGCTTGGGCTATTCAAGACGTCCGATTCTAATATCATGTTAAATAGATATTAGATCTAATCAAAACTCAAATGGCTCAAGAATGTGGATTATCCTCCAAATCATATAGTAATTCTTATCTTTCCCCTAAACTCAAAAACGAATGCATGAAAATTGTGATGCCAAAAATTGAGAGCACAAGTAACAAAAATATTGTTCATTTTGGTCAATAATTTTTGCGGATTTGTTTCCAAATAATTGACGAGTCCAAATCGCCTTTAGGGTAGACTCAGACGAAAAGATCAATAGACGATGATTTCATTCTATAACAAATATTAATGAGTCTCCTTATTTTCATCTTGTAAATTTTATTATTAACAATATAAAATTAGAGTCAACTAGATATTTAAACGGAGAATGCTTTCAACTAGTAAGGCTACTAATTTTTATGTTTGAATCCTTCCATCCGAGAACATATATATATTCTTGCCTCTGCATAGTTAGGTTAAAGACGTCCGATTTTAGTTGAAACGTCAATATTGGTGCTGTTTTTTAAAATTAGCTAAGTAGTACCAATTAAAGAATCATTTTAGATATGATTAAGGCAAAACCTAATTTACTAAAATGACATGAGAATTTAATAAGAAAGATTTGGTCACAATCATTTGGTAGGATACAAACTACTAAAATTTTATTCAGTAAGCGAAAGCACGCGGACAATGACAGGTATTTCATCTTTTTAGTTTTCCCTTTAAATAATTATATTTCCATAGCTTAATTTAAAATCCTTCTGGCAATCAAAACAAGTGGAGTATTAAGTATAAAATGATTTATTAAAAGGACCCTCCAATTAGTCCATTCGGACTATTATTAATATGTTTCGGTCAAATTTATTCTAACACATTTTTCTTTTTGATTTGTCCAAAACGAATATCACCTTACTCTAATTGAAAATAATTTAAAATTCTCTTTTTACTTTTAATGAAATAATTCTCAACTACACAAATATTTATGACACATAAAATTGAACAACGAAGGGAGTATTATTTTCCTATTATTTTTACTTTTATTGCATATTGTCCTTTTATTTTGGTTATTGTATTCTTTTTTAGTTATTTTGATCATTGAAAACAATCTTTACAAGCATGGATAAACATATTTATCCTCGTCGAATGGTATTCATAAAATTTTATTAAATATATTACCATTATTATATTATACAATGTTTTACCAGATATGAGCTAACGTAACAAAAAAATTGATTTCTTGAACCTTGTAGCGAGTTGAAAATCTATTTGGATAGACACTATCTAAGAGTTGATGAAATTTATGTAGAAAAGGCAAGTATGCAACTAACTTCCTCATATTCATGGAAGTGGATGAATTAGGTATTCATGGCAACTAATTTTTGCTTTTTTCTCTTTCCTACATGTTACATGTGTGCCATACTTGTATATACAATTTCCTTTTTTGTTTCTATATTCCCCAGATATTCGATTTTTATATTTAGGATTGATTAAACTTGAACTCCACATTCACATATTGTCGGATTCATTTCTCGAGTTGATGCTCCCAATAGAATTTTTTCTATTTCAAAAAATTTAACCTCTAATTAAGAATGAAGAAGCTCATCGCAAACTAATTAATAGAATATACAATCTCCCTACTCCACTACTCTCACCATATATATATATCTTTTAATACTCGTAGTATTTGCAAGATCACTATATACTTTCTCATGCACATTTTATTTATTTTTTAATGAATATTTATTGATTATCTTCTGTCAACACAAGTATCATATAACTTTATCGATCATATTTGTGTCCTTTACCCATTGAATAATACACAGTTTGATAGTCTCTTCATGCACACCAAGAGTAAGTCACCCTCTCAATTAACATCATGTATCTTCCATTTGTAAGAGAATTTCATCCAACTAATAATTTGCTTCCTTTTCTTTTTCTGTTTTATTTGTCCCTTCCTCCTTAAAATAATCTTCTCATCCACGTCACAGAAATGAAGAAAAACCACATATTCCTAATTAAATCTTCACTAAAAATACTTCAAATAAAGACAATTACATCGAGTCATCTTCATTCCTTATCCTCCATGCCCAACTCTCTCTTGTCCTTTTTCCAAAAATAAACAGCCGTGCTTAATACGTAGTATATAATTTCATATTATCGATCACACGATCAATACGTAGTATATGATTTCACGGGTATGTTGTTGTTGATAGATAGTCCTAGAATAACCTGATTTTGGACCAACAGATCACCCTAAAGGTAACTTCAATTCCTCTTGCACATATTCTTGATTCCTTACATTTACAAGATCACTCAAGCCATAATATTAAGCTAACAAGAAAAAAAAATCTACTCAACTAAGTACGTAGCTCTCAGAAATACAATTTGATCATCATCACGATGAAGAGATTTAGCTGGCTCATAATAATGATATGATCAGAAATTTGAGAAGTGATTCTGAGAAGATTGTACCATTTGTAATCCCGTTATTGTTTGACAAGAATTATCATCTGCGATCAGTGTCCTAAACCATATAGATAATTAAAATAAGATTACGGTTAATTACACTAACTAATGTGAAAATGACAAAAACATGTTACTTGTAGAATCTTACTCTCGTGGACGAGATAACCACAGAGAACTTAGAGCTCGTAGTCGACCATAATATTCTCCAATCACCAAGAAACACCTGGCTGCTTGCCTAACTGTCAATATTCTGTGTAATTGATGCAATGTTTGTTGTCTCAAATTATCAGCCTGGATATATGCACAAATAAGAAGTGATCAAATGATGAAACTCCTGTCTCCACGACTGATGATATAGATATCAAATGAAAAGGGAGAATAACAAATCACGCGTAGAGTCAGGTCTAATGTTACCTGACGAACAAATCCTTCAAGGTTGGAGAGCTTCCCCAATGCAAGAGCCATGTGATGCATTCCGTCATGGAGAGAAGCAGTGGCAATAGTATCGATTAAAGATTGTTGAAGTTGTTCCAGTCCCTGCGAAAGGGCTTCCTCTGCCTGTTGGGAAGATTGCTGGAGGCTGTATATTCCAACTACTTGTTGCTCTGTTAAAGGGTCCAATTGTCCTATCAACATCTGCTCAATTTCACAAATAATCGTAGTATGATTAGAACTTTGACATGGGCATAGACCATGTTTTTCCCTTAGAATGACAATCTTTGTATGTCATATATTTAAGAAACACATATTTGCTTTATACATAACAATTATTTTTTGCTTTTTGAAGAAAATTATACAATTATAGGTCAGAGAATCAGTCCAAAATTGCAATACTTATTACCTTGATAAGCTCAGACGGCCTAAAACCGCCCATCCAAAGGAAGCAGCGCTCAGCGGGAGTAGTCCACATTCCAGTGATTAGGTGAAATACATCAGATTTTGCTGCCACTCCCTTCAGGTTGAAAATTTCGTTGTAATGAGCAATGTATCCATCAACTATTAGTCTCAGATCACCATCTGATAAATGTGCTTGTAATGCAGTTCGAAGCTCGGACATGTGCCTCTGATCATCATCCAACCACCTTGAATATTCCATGTCAAACACTGCAGCACCTGTAGCAAAAAATTGAACAAATGCATCTTTGTCACAATAGTTTTTATGAAGGCGGCTCTACTCTTAGCAAATGCTACAGTACTTTTCTTTTATGCAACAAAATAGTAAAAAGGTTATCCCTTTTAGCTACAGTATCATTTTAGTAGCAACAAAATAGTAAAATTTTAAAAGGTTATCCCTTTTAGCTATTATTTTGGTAATCTTTCACTAATACAATATGTGAACTAAATTAAAATATCTAAAGATAGTATTCAGCCAAATACATTTCAACCCATATACACTGGAGTACTCTGATTTTCTACATAATAATGTCACACAAAGGAGGACAAAAGAAAAAGACAAACTTTCTGTACTCTAACTCAAGTTATTTTTGTCTGCTACTATTAGCCAAGAATTATAAAGACTTGACATGCAACAAATTCTGGGTGCTGCCTGTAGTCAAAACTCTCTTTCTCTGAACTATAACGAGTTAAAATGTACTGATAGGTAAAAATTTAATTACCTTGTAAATGCATACATCAGTATAAGTTTATTTTGCTTGTGAGTTTTTGAGACGAGGGTTCCCAGGAAACAGTCTCTCTACCTCTATGAAATAGTGGTAAGGTCTGCGTACATTCTACCCTCTCCATATACCACTTGTGGGATTTCACTGGGTATGTTGTTGGTTGTCCATAAACAATGGATTGGTTGAGAAAATAAAAAGTAAAGCCGAGTGCATTAAGCTCCTATGGGTCCGGGGAAGGATTGAACCCAAAGAATAAGCAGTCTTACTCGTGACTTCCTAGTCAAATAACAAGAAGTTTACCAAACTTACCAGAACTGATATTGGAACCAGTAGCAGTACCACCTCCCAAGAAAATCCCCTGTTTGGCACAACAATCAGCAGAAAAAATCTTTAAATAACCAATTGCATTTATTGTTTTAAAAAAAAATGAAAAAAAGATTATAGTCATTTTCAAATATTATCAACCTGAGAGCTAGCCCTTTGAAGTTCTTGTTCCAGCTGAGAAAGTCTGATCCTACTTGTTTCTAGCTGTTGTACATAAGCCTGCACAAATGCAAATAATAATAATAATGTTAATTGTAAAGAATATTGACAGAGCAACTTGGCAGTCCAAAAGACTTTATAATAGGAAACAAGAAAAATATTACTATACCTTTTTTCTTATCCTGCTTTTCTTTGCTGCTTCTCTATTTTGAGCTAAACGTCTCAATGTCTGCAATAAACAAAGTAAGCAAAAAAGTACTGTTTAATAATTTTAAAATTCTAATTAGGAAACAAGATAAGTTAATCTAAGTTGTGAGACTCTTCACTTTTAATGTCGCACCTGTGTCGGATTCACTAAAAATATATTACTTTTGGTGAATCCGACACGCACCCGCTGACATTTTTGAAGAGTCCGAGCAACATAGAAGTTAATAGTATGATCTTGGCAAATGCAGATATGTGTGGTACCCCACCTTAGGATCAAGAACCCTCTCTGAGGTTGAAGCAGCACCCTTTTTCTACAAAGTAATAAAAGATAGTTATATATTCTGATGTTGTTGATTATGTAGAAATATTCAAGAAGAGAATACTTCAATAGCGTGAAGTTGGGATTTTTGCTAAGCAATTAAAAAGTAGTATAGCGTGTCAAATAAGGCAGATTCATTTTAGACTTATAAGATTTCTGGATACAATCAAAGTTGTAATTTTCAAACAATATTACTGGTGTGCAGGCATTTAAGAATAACATCTGATGATGTATGCATGAGCTAATTCAATGTATTATTTGGCATTCTTGCAAAATTTGTTTTTCTGGTTCCAAGAAAGATTTAAAAACCTTAAGAACAAAGAGTTAACTGCAGTTCTAGGGATAAGAGAAAATATTACTATTGACAGAAGCTTAAACTACAGTAATGAATAGTGCATAGGGGAGAAAAGTATAAAAAGCACTGTAAAGATTCTCTCTTTTTTTCTCATCTCAGAGAATCTTCAGAAAAACTGTGTTTGGTGTTTTCATTAGCAGTTGTTGGGATTTGTGATTGTGTTTTATACAAACAGTGAAATGAGTAGAGAGAAACAATGAAGATTCCACCTTTTTCCCTGAGATCTTGGGATGTGATAATAGAAGAGGAGATAAGAGTGTTGTGAGGAAAACCTTTTCACTGTTGGACTTGGAAGCTAGTTCAGTTTGTAAAACTCCTGTCCTTGGATTATTATTACTATTACTTGCCATATCTTGAAGCTGTTGCTGTTCTTGAGATTTGTGTGTCATCTGAAGTTGATGGTCTGAAGATGCCTTTCTACTGATGGGAGATTCTGGCTCAAAATGGGATTGAGCTCTACTTGAAAGTGAACCTGAATCAGTACTCTCTTCTCTTGATTTTGAGTTTTCCTATATGTAAAAGACAAAGCCAAGAAAAGAGATTTAAATGGTGTGCAAAATCATCTTCACCTCCATTATATAAAAAGCTTCCAAAGGGGTTGCCTATTTTGAGTAAAAGTCCAAGCTTACATTGCACAAAGGACAATTTTAAAACAACATGGTCAAAGAAGGATAAGCATAAAAAGGAAAAAATAAATTAAGTACTCTTGGGGTCTGTTGGAATCTCATAGGCCAAGAAGGGAACATCTCCAGAGTTGCAGCAGGCTTCCCTGTGACTGCTTCTGCATATAAAGCTGCACAGAATCACAAAAGCAAAATCTTGAAGGATCAGCATAAAAAGAGAACAAAAGGAGGAAAGAAAAGACTTCCAAACCATCATAAAGGGAGGAACCTAATCCTCCTTTTCTCTTTTCCTTTCTAGCTACAGTTATGGAGTCAGTAAATCATGCAAGGAGTTCATGTTTCCTTGTTTGAAACCCCACGCCATTCAAGTCCTTTGCACAAGAATGATTACTATATTGGAAATAGTAAGCCTCTTAATGAGGCTTCTATAGACTTATTCAAACACCCTTTGCTCTTTGCTTTACAGTAAGAAGTTAGTTATACATTGCAAACGTCAGGAAAAGAAAAACCATACATGCTTTATCTTCATCATTACTCATCTTAAATCCTTGCAGTACAAAAGCTTCTTCTAGCTCTCCAAAATCAAAACCAGATCCTTCTTGATTACCACTATAGCACAAAAAAATAAACAACTCATGTTAGAAGCTAAATTTATTAGATGTATATTAAGAGAAAAATAGGAGCAAAACAACAGGATTTAATTAATTACTTGGGAGTAGAATGGTACATGAAGCTTGTGCTAGCAGGATTTAGCCCTCTAAACACAGCATATGGCATATTGTGATTATGGTGTGATGGTCCAGAGTCTGTCAAACCAGTCTCTCTAATTCCTTGACTTGCCATGCAAAATACCAACTTTTCAAACCATTCTTGAACTTCTCAAAGAAAAAAAACAAAGATTTCAAGAAAAAGATGTTAGCTTTGAAGTAAAAGAAAACCAAAGAAAGATACTAGTAGTAGTTAAAGTTTTCACCTCATTTCCTAATGGGATGATCTTCTCAATATAAGGACTAAAGACCAAGTAAACAGCAGTAAAGATCAAAGCTTTCTTGTCAAAGCATAATATATATTGAAAGACACATAGATAGACATATATACAAACAGCTAGGGTCCAGTCTGGTGATCTTTTATTGGTCTTTCTTTCTCTTTCTCTAAGAAGAAACAATTAGTCTGTGTTGTGGGGGGAGGCTTTTATTACTTATCTTCCTCATCCTGTTGTAATCAATTGTAATGATTATCAATTTTGAAACTCAGCTCATGGTACATAAAATCTTGTCCTTTACAGACCTGTTCTCTCAGGGCCATTTGTGGGGTTTGAAAAAAAAAACAAAAAATAAATTTTATATACATGAAGGGAAAAGGACATTGGGGGGTCACAAATCAGACCTCCTACTCCACTCTCTCTCCTTAACCGTCTGCTGTTTCTCATTGGCTCTTTTCTTGAGGCCTTTCAGAGTTGTCAGTACTAACACACAGACCACCAAACTTGTGATGATACAAAAAGTACTACTCCCTCTCGGTTTTATTTTACGTGATATTTTTTTTTCACTTTTTTAAAAAAAATATCATCTTATTATATAATAATAACAACATGTTTAGTAAAAATTATACAAGTGAAATCTGGGAAGAGAAAATGATATGCTGACCTTATCACTTAACTCATTTTAGTAATCGTAAATTATTTACTAAATATAGAAAGTGACAATTATTTTAAAATTAACTAAAAAAAGGTGTCAAGCAAATTAAAATAGGAGTAAGAATTTATTTTAACTGAAATTTAAATCCTAATCTCCAAGGAGTAATAAAAGCTGGAGGAATAACATTCTGAAGTTATTACAAGATACCTTCCATGCAAAATATACTTGCATTCTGCATTCATATGATGTTTGCATCAAATAAAATAACTAAACTTTTTGAAGTTACAAAATCAAAAGTACAGCATCACTTAATGATATTTAAATTTGATGAATAGTTTGTGCGTAATAAATATGTCTTGCATTTATTTAATGGCGTAATCAGAATTTTAGTTAAAATATTTTAAAATTTAAAAAAATAAATATTCGAACTAGTCGAAAGGGATTTAATATCTATTACATATATATAAAAAATTATTTTAATCTTATACAAATAATATATTTTTCATCGAAAAAAATTCAAATGAACCCCTAACTGCATTGACTCGATGATGCAGACATTGTGTACAAATAAATACGTTATTTTCGTTTTTATTTTGGCAGTCCCTCATTTACTAACTTAAGAGAAATATGAAAAATGATTTTCAAACTTTTAGGTTGTAACCTATCAACCAAAACTTTTTAATTTCAAGCCCACTACCACTTGTGTTCATAATTAATTAATCAAGCCTTTGAAATGGCTTTGTTTGGTATTATCCTCAACATCCAATCCTTCTCATCACCTAAAACCAGGCCACACCAAAAATTCTATTTTTTTAAAAAGAATGTTTCCTTGTGTCTCTTGTTCACAATTAAGTCCAAGAAAATTAAAGTAGACTTAATAATTTAGGGTCCCTTGTTTGCAATTGCATTAGGTACACCTTTGCCTTCAATTATCATGCCAAAATAATGTTCTTAAATCTTCTTGCTTTATTTAAGCTTAAAAAATCCTCAAGAAATTGCAAAAACGAAACTAAAGAATCAAAATACTTCAGTATTTATATTCACCCCTAATAATGAAAAGGACGTCAAATTGGACATGTCTACAATAACAACAACATACCCAGTAAAATCCCACAAGTGAGGTATGGAGAGGATAGAATGTATGCAGACCTTACCACTGCCATTGAAATAGAGAGACTATTTTTTGAGAAATTGGACATGTCTGTTTTCGAATAATTTTTAATGTATAGATGGCAATCTAGGCATTTCCACTATTTGCAGATGTGTGGTGTGTATATATAATATATTTTTCAATTTTAGACAATGACTCTGGACACCATTAATACTAATTAATAAGAGGCAAATAATTAAAAAAAATGATTTGGAGGGGATTAGGATCATTTTTCAATTATATAAGTTGAGTGATTTGTTTTGTTGCCATCTAGAGTAGTTTGAACCTTCAATAATATACAAACTTTGAAAACTTAATTCTCTTTGTTTAATGCTTAAACAGTATTTTATATTAATCTAACAAGGAAATTCTCTCTTGTCGTTGCTTTTTAACAACCTAACAATTACATATATCTAAATATAATATGCTTTGTAACTTTATGATAAATCCTTCCAACTTCTTGATAATGTTAACTAATACCCCTTTTACATATGGTAATACACATGCCCGCGCAAGACAGAATTAGAATTTACTAATTTTCGTCAAAATTCTATATATGTGTTATGAAATTTAATTTAAAATTTTTAATTCGCTTCTAGACATCGTTGGAGGTAGGGTGCCCCTACCAATAATTGCTTCCTATAACCAATGATTGGAGTTGGAAAAAGGGGAAAGAGATTCCATAGGATTTGGTATGCATGCATTTGAGTGCTAAAAGTTTTTATTCTTAATGAAACTAATTAAAAGTCATGTTCTTCATGTGGAAAATCGTTAAAACACTTTTGAGAAATTAGTTCCTTTTTGGATCAAAAATTCCTCCTCCTTTTAACAGGAAAAATTGATTGGTTAGAATCATATCTTCAAGGTATTATTCTATGGCTTTAATTAATTACTAATTAATCTTTTGAGATTAGATTTAATCAAGTCATTGCTTGTCACTTAAGCATGGAATTTACAATTTCTTAATATATTATATTAGTTGCGTGACATGTTCCATGCTTTATCGTCTAGGTTTATTCACTAATTCATAATCTTGTGCAAGTTCTTCCCCCACCTCACAAAAAAAAAGAAGAAGAGAATATTCACAAATGCCTAACATAGCCTAGAAAGAAAATGTATTTAAAAAAAGCGCTTTAACTTTAATTTCTAGGAACTTCAAGGTCTATATTTGTGTTATTCTTTTAAGAGATGATTTAGTTAGAATATAAGTTATGATTGGATAAATTATGTTGGAATTAATAATGATGGGATAATTATGTTGAAGTTATTTGTTATTAAGTGTTTAGTTTGTTGGATAAATTTTAAGAATATGTTGCTTGTTTACAAAAATACCCTTCACTTTATTAATTTTTAATGTATTTTTTTTGCTAACTTTAGTTATTCAATATTCATTTTTAAAATAAATCTTTCATCTTATTTAGATTAAATATTTTTAAGTGTGTATTTCCATAATAATATCGTATGCATTTAAAATAAAACTTTTTTTTAATTTAATTTACAAATAGAACTTGTATTTTTAAGTTTGTTATAGGAAAAAAAGATTTATAAAAAACAAAATATAAAATACATCAGAAATATCAATAAAAATTATACTATATAATGTAGTTTTTTAATAGAAAAATATGAAAAAGTATTATAAAAATAAGGAGTGAAGGTTGTAAATATTATTATATATTGTATTAAAAACAATGTAAATATACAAAGTGAATATAAAAAGGATATTATTGTCATTGATCCTTTTTATCCCGAGATTATTATACTACTCAAAAGGAGGGATAACTTATCCGAGATTATTATACTACTCAAAAGGAGGGATAACTTATACAAAGTGAATATAAAAAGGATATCACACACTTTACTGGAGTAGTCCTTTTTCTTCTTCTTTTTATATTGTTTGATTATTGCAAATTCTCAACACTCAGACTAGTTCAATCTTCAAATATTCTTTCCAGTTAGTACTAGTCAGATTTGTCAGAATATACTACATGATATACTAGGAAAGTTTCCCCTTTTTTTTCGTTGGGGTGGGGGTGATTCTTCTTTACCCTTTGAACAAATCTTGTATCTTGAAAACTTCAAACAAATTATTAATTCATTTAAAGAGAAGAAGGGCCATGGTTCATGCATATAAAGAGAGAGTTTTATAAATAGGTAACGTTGTTTTCAAAACACATTATATATTCGCATTTTGAGTACTGCAAGTAGAATGACTTATCAACTACCAAAGATAACATATGTGATATGAAGTTTAGTAGTGTTTGAAACTCTTACTAAAGTGCCACAACCATACTGTTTCCTTATCATTTACTGGACATTAGTATTTCAAAGCCTACTATTCTTGAACTTAAAAAGGAAATTGCAGAAACAATATATATCACAAAAAGAGACAAACATGTTTGAAAGAGTGCTTCATGTTTTTAGCACTTGAAAAACTGAAATTTATACAAACCATTAACAGAGCATGTTTTACGCAGATGCCTAGTTGAATACATACTTTTATACCTGAAATGCAGGTTATGGCCTTCTTCCAAATCCTCTTCACTTCCTTCATGAATATGCATCCCCCTAGCAAAGCAGGTCATTGGAGAGCCGGGCATCACCGAACTAGATGCATGTTATCTGTTTAACAGCTCTCACTGTCTGTAGTTTATAGTAATTGAAAGCAAACAATGTAAATTCCATGTGGAAAATTAATCCAGTGGAAAGGAACTTACACCAACAACGTACCCAGTGTAGAATGAGAAGGAACTTCATGAAGGAAAAAAACAGTGAAGAGGATCATTAAACAGAGAAGAGAAGCCTAACATCTATTCACTTTTAATCAACAATAGGGGATCAAGAAAATGATAAAACTTTGTTGGAAAAATGACTCAAAAACCTCAATCAGTTCGCTTCTAAAATTTAACAAATTATAGAGAGGAGAAGGCCTGCCACACCTGCTTCTACGACAGTGATTTAGAAGACTCCAGATCCATGTAGGTCCCTAATCTGTTTATAAATAAATCGCACATCCACATGCATGTATCTCATCATCAGCTTAATAGGTTGGAGAAGCGGAACATCTTTACACATTTCATGTGCTTTCATCTCCGAACTTGCTAAACGAATAACTACTTTTCTGAGATTAGGGCATCTTTGCAGCATACCAAGAATCCAGCTCCAATACATTTAGCATTCTCTAATTTGAGACATAGTTGACTCTCCTTCCCACCCCCACCCCCAAGTCGTCTCCTAAGTCAAAAATCCAGGCAAGATGAGTTATTTATGTAAAGCAAACTACTAGTGTTCCTACATCCAGACTCATCCTCATAATAAAAGATGCATCGTATGTGGAGCCTCAAATTTGGATAATTTAGAGATCATCTGATAAAACATAACCAGCTTATTCTAAAATTACTAACATCTACAGACTCAAGACTATGAACAGCCACATCAATGTCAATGTATTAAGTCAATATATAAATACGAACATCGTCAATCTTTAAAATACTTCAATCTTCCTTTTGCAACGAGCTATAAAGACTCTCTGTTGCACAGTCTATTAAGTGCAAATTTCCAAATCTGGAAGCCTCCAACCTAAACTTGTCCAAATTTATGGTTATATGTAAATGTTCTTCCTTGACGTGTTGTTCAGATCATCAGTTACTTTTGCATTTGAAATTGCAATCACTGATTACACATGAGCGAATATTTCAATCTTAGGACAACCTGTCAGATAAATTAAGATCTAATGCCAAAATACTGACATAAATCAAAGACAGGTAATCTGAGGAAAAGGAATCTTTGATTAGGCTTGACCCCTTGATGAAAAAACAACAATTTCATCTTCTCTCACCCAAAATGTCAATAATTGATATTTGGGGTAGTTTGGGGCATTGAAAAACAAATAATCCCTAGGATTTCCTCATGCACATGAAGCAAGAACCACAGTGGAAGCTAAGAGCTCACAAATCGTCCATCAGTATGGACATATCACTGGCCTCGGAGGCGGATTCAGGATTTAAACTTGATGGGTCTAAGCTTTAAGGTTCTTAGTACAAAATTCGCTGTAAATTATGGATTGGTATCTAGCATTCGTTGATACTTTAGTGAATTTTCACATAAATATCTATATTTTGAATTGAAAATACTATGTTTGGATGAACCCGTTAACTAAGGGCTGCATCACCCCTGTACGGCCTACTGGTAGTTGAATCTCAATAAATAGGCTACTCACTAGAATAGGGAAAAAAAGTACGGGAGCATGGCTCGCTGAGTCAAGTGGGGGAAGCATTCCCCTTTGACTCAACAAGAAGATTATCCATAACATCGAAATTAGTAAAATAAATTCGAAACTCTGCCACAAGATGGATTTCCAAACAGAAGCTTAGCGGTCATGCAAAATTACAATCCCAAGAATTTGTAAACATATCAAGTCACTAGTATCATCCTTGTGATTCAAAAATCAACGTTTCACGCATTGACTAAGAAGGTATCTTTTTCTAATTTCATAAACCATTGTTGTGAAATTTTAGTAAGCAAATATGAAACTACATAGCCTACATTCACGAATGGAGGGACAAAATTGAACGATATTTGAATCAAATGGGGACTTCTACAACACCGTAGTTTAAAATTTTTGGAACAAATGCAATTAGCAAACAAAGAAAATAATAAGAAGACAATCCACACAGTACCAGAGGGATGGATGTGTAGTGTCATGTAGAAGTAACAACCTAGATATCCCAGATACCAATAGCAGGTACAACTCTCATCGTGAGCCCATAGGTCCAGCTTTCATCAGCAGGTTTTTCTAACATTGTATTGTAGAAAAGCTGTATTAGTTACTGTATACGTAAAGCATCATCTATAATAAACCAATCACACAAGCCTAGCGCAAGTTGTTAATTGAACTTGATGTGATTTTACATACCAATAATTGACAACACTGCGAAAAGTTCTGAATGATTGACACCATCCACACGATCACCATTAAGTGTTTTCAAATCCTTCAGGTTTTGCTGGTGTGCTCAACTGCCTTAGCAAGAAACAGAGGGAGGATGAAAGGGGTTCATCATAAACTAGAAAAAAGGAACCTGAGTGAGGGAAAAAGGAAAAAGCAAAGAACTGTTTGAAAATCACGCTTGTTTAAAGGGAGGTAATGAAACTGGAGGGAAAACCACAGGTTGTTTATCTTTCCAAACAAGTGACATTTGCCAGGTAAAATTTTATACATCATTGTGTTAAGCCTGAAACAACAGCCAAAGATTTTTAGCAGCTAATGAAACACAAACAAGATTTTTAGCAGCTAATGAAACACAAACATTTCAGAGAGTATGTGCATCTCAAGAGACCTTAATGGAATCACCGCCGCCATCACTTTGGAGCGATATTCGGAACTAGACTGGCTATACTACAAAAAAATGGGAAACCAAGGTAAAAAGTTATGCCCGCCCAAGGCAAAACAACCCCGATCAGTACAAATAGGACGAAGCATGAGCAGGCACAGCACCAATTACTTGCGAGCCACTGCTTTGGAATTGTTCAGTTGCTGGAACAGTGTCAGCAAACTGATAGGTATCAGATGTAGAGCTCTTGCCAGTAACATCATAGGTGTTTGGCACCCCCCTAGAGCCTTCCAAGTATGGAGGTGGCTTATAAGCATCACTAGGTGTGGTCTTTGGCAATCCTATAGAGCCTTTCAAGTAAGGTGGAGGCCTATAAGCATCAGCAGGTAATGGCGTTTCCCAAACCTGTATAGATTTCCAAGTATGGTGGTGGTCTATGAGCATCAGCAGTTATGGTGGGCAACCTCGTAGAGGCTTCCACATATGGTGGAGGCCTATAAGCATCAGCATCAGCAGGTATTTGTTTTGACAACCCCATAGAGGCTTGCAAGTATGGTAGAGGCCTATAAGCATCAGTGGATAAGGTGTTTGACAACCTCGTAGAGGCTTCCAAGTATAATGGAGGCTTATAAACATCACTTGGTATGGTGTATGGCAACCCCGTAGAGGCTTCCGAGTGAGGTGGAGACCTAAAAGCATCAGCAGTTATAGAGTTTTGCAACCCCATAGAGTCTGCGCCTTCCAAGTAGGATAATGGCCTATAAGCATGGTTGTGGGAGGCCAGTCTGTCATACATAATTGCATGACCACGCCGTCCATATAACTGACCAGTATGGCTTCCTATTTGCCCAGGTGTACTATCAACTATAGTCAATCCATGAACTCCAGCACACGAACCTCCTTGCACTGATTTACTTGTCCCAGCTCCAGCGCCTCCTGTGGTCACAACACCCCCCACAGGTCCTGGCAATGAGCCGACAACATTATCATGTTTTGAGCCTGCAACAGGTGCATGCAAAGCCAAAGGGGACAGAGAATAACCATAAATGTGGCCAGCAGTTCCACCACCTTCTGACAAGGTGATGTTGCTATTTATTAACATGATTAACAACTTTTTGCTGATGTGTAGAACATGGATTTGGATTTGGATTTGGAAAATATGAGTTTTTCTTTTCTTTGTTGCTGAAACATCCAGATGACTCAGCCTCATCAATCTTTCTCTTTGTGGCGGCTTCTGATCACATATATGCTTAATCAATTCAGCAAGTTTTCCTGACCTACATGCTTATTCAATTCTGCAATTTCTTTCTCCAAGCTCCTTATTTTCACATTGAATTTCCATCCGGAAATAAGTTTGGAAGGATCAATCATGTGATGCTTCAAACATCTATAGACAGATTTCACATCAAACAAGTAACGTTTTTTTGCTGCACGCACAGTAATAGTTTGTTTAAAGCCCTTGATTTTTTTTCGACAATGTCTCCTCAGACTCTTTTAAAAATGATGTTAAGAGTCCTAGAGTGTCAAGTTTGTCCTCAAAACCAAAAGTATAAGCAATGTCAACTGCGTCAACTACATTGTTCTTCGGCTTCCACACATTACCCCAATGCCTGAAATACTCCCGCCCATTGCGGGATAAAGGGGGTCGGATATACGCAGCCTGACCCTTATTGTTTAAAAACATAGCGCGACTGTTTTCGGATCACCCATGATGAGCGTCAAAAGTTGCATTGACTAATTGATACTTTACAATTGAAAGAAGCTCAAACAATTTAGAAAGTCAAAAATTAGTGAAACTTTGGTTCCATCCGAGATTGATGGAAAGTATTAGTTCTGGGATATATTTCATGAAAATCCTTGATCTCCTGAAGACATCAGAAAATTTCCTTCCGCCCAACTGAAGCAAATTCCTGATATCCAAATGTAAAAATCCATATGATGGAATGCCAAAAAATCCAAGGAGCAAGAGCAAACCACGGGCACCCATCTTATGAGCCTTTCTTACACCTTCTTCAGAAAACAACCTCTCCTTCCATGCTAGAGCTGCCTTCATGGCATCTTTCCTCACCTCTTCCGCAATCTCAACTACTCCTTCGCCCTCTACCATAATCAACAATAAGCACTCCAAACAATACAGAAGCTTTCCTTTGAGGAAACATATGTGAACCCTGAACGTAGGCACTGCTCCCCTGAAGATAGAACTTGTCGAGGCATTTCAGCACGAGCATGGGTGGATTTTCGGAGAGTTTCAATGCCTTGGAGACTTGTTTACGCAGTCTTTTTATATCCAAAAGATGTCTTATCATATAGTTCTTCAGACCACCGTTGTTCATTGCTTTGCAGAGGCTTTCCAGCTCTGGACAAAGAGGGGTTTCCATTCCCTCTCCCTCTCCCTCTTCCTCTTCCTCTCCCACCTCCTCCTCCTCTTCCTCTGCCACTTCTGCTCCTCTTCCAAAAGTATAAGCAATGTCAAACTGCGTCAATTTTCCATTATCTAATGAAGGATTAACATTAATATTTTTTTCTTATCAAATTGTTCAAAATAATTTAATTATTCAAAATTTAAGAAAAGTATATAAAATAAATTATAAAGTTTTTAAAAAACGCTGAAACTTTATTTTCATTCTTTCATATATTACAACAACACAACAACAACATACCCAGTAGTATCCCACAAGTGGGGTCTGGGGAGGGTAGATCGTACGCAGACCTTATCGCTACC
>JAOTQR010000092.1:21855690-21880561 GCA_025774065.1 Solanum ossicruentum | reverse complement strand
TTCTCCGGTCCGGCAAGGGTTCGCCGGCGCCCGGGCCAGTAGACAAGAGTTTTCCGGCCAAGAGCGTTGCAAACCCTTGCCGGAAAAGCTCCCGTCAGTTCAAAATCAGTGAAGGAGAGTATGAGAGAGAAGAGAGCGTATGAGAGAGAAGAGAGCCTAAAATCATAATTCCATTCTTTCATATATTATTTTTGTTAAATAGCTCCATTTAAATTATATTTCATTTTTTTTAAAAAAAAATAGCATGTTTAAATAATTAAATATCATTTGCAAAACTCATAATCAAACATAACTTCATTATCATCATCATTAATCATCATTTGCAGTCATCCTCACTATAGATCACTATTACATTTACTAAATATTATCAATAGTTATCATCATTAAACAATATTATATACCGTAGATTGTCATCAATTACTATTACCACCAACCACAATTAGTCACTAGTGTCATCAATTATACCAAAAAATATTATTCATAATCATCACTACTAGTCAACATTATCCCATATCAACACATACAATCACCATAATTAATCATTACAATCATCAATTGTCGTATAAAAAATTTAAGAATATTTTATTTTATAATATTAAATTAATTTAATATTTTATTTAAATTTTATATTTATTATTTTTGGAACAAAAATCAATTTTAAATATTTAGACATCGAGAAAATAAGTAGTTTAATTTTTTAAAATTAAATCTTAACATAACATCTTAATTCATATAAGCATTCATAATCAAACTACTAAATCTTAAAGCATAGGCCATAACTTAAATATTTAAATGAGCATTCACATTAAAATGCATTAATTTTATTGAACATAAATGAGGCCTAAAAATTTTTATTTCTATTTTTAAGTATAAATAAACTATGCTTACCATCAAAAAATGGTGTGGTGATTGGGCCCACTAATTCTTTGGTAAGAAGTCTTGGGAGGCCTACCCAAATAGGGCCCGGTACGACATGAATTCAAAAGAATCTCTATATGATATGAATTTAAAATAATGAGATTTCAATATAGATACAAGACACAAATGAAAAATCAATAAATAAATGATAAATTACACTTAATAATAATTAATTGTAGAATATTCACCTCATTTTTTTTTCCAAAATGAAGTTAAAACACATGAGATCCTATTTTATTTTTATAAGATTTTACTAAATTGTTCACTAAAATTTGGATAAACAAAAAGAAATTGTCTTGGTGTTTTTGAATCTTGTGAGCACAATTTTAAAATATGTTAAATATATGATTTTTTAAAATTGGAAGATATTAAATATATTACCTGAAAGTTAAAATTATAAAATTGTTTTAAAGGGGGCTAAACAATGTACTATTTTGTAGGGTTTTTTTCTTTCCAGAAACTTAAGGAAAAACAAAATAATTTCGAAATTACTGCTCCCATGCTTGCTTGCTAATTGCTATTTAGTTGACTATTTTAATTATCAAATCAACTCCCTTTCTTGTCTATTCAATTGAAGTTCTCTTCCTTCATCTGGATCCGTTAATGGGTCGTATGATTTCAGAATTGGTTGTACCATTTCAGTTGCTGCTAATGGTGGCTCTCTCTCTGGCTTCACCAAATGATCATCGATATAACATTGGAGATGAAGTCCCGCTCTTTGTCAACAAAGTTGGTCCCTTGAATAATCCCAGGTATCCCTCCAATTGGGTTTTTTTTGCTTAGTTTATGGCATTTTCTTTTGAGCAATGTTGTTAAAATTTCAGTTCATTACACTGTTGAAATTTTGTTAATTGCCGAAAACGTCTTCCTATCACCTCAGTTAGATCCAGGATGTTTGAATGCTGATACTCTGTGACAGTGGCCATAATTCAAACTTAGTATAAATACATACAGTTTTTGATTTGTCCAACTATTTGTGTATGTGTGCGCGTGCAAAAGAGAATACAATGTCGAAATTGGAAGAGAGGTTCGACAAATAATCACCAAGAATTTTAAACCAAATGTGCTGCTACTAAGGATAACTGAGTTTTAAGGCTTCAGTTCTTAGCCACTTTGAGAACTGCCTGGTGACCAAGTTTGTTCAGTATAGTTTCCCAAATTGGAAGGACACAATTTTTAATTTTGTTGTTCGAATTAGTTGATGATTTGGATTAATAAGTTGGAAGAAGGGATGTTATATCATTTCTCAGGCACAAAGAGACTGATCATCCTATATCTGTTATTCTTTTTGCAGTGAAACATACCAATTTTATGACCTGCCATTCTGCCAACCAGGTCAGCATTTTTGGCTTGCACTTGAGTATAGTTGAACCCCAACTAGTTAGGTATAGTTGCTTTGCATCTTGCTAGGGTGCTCTCATATTTTCTTGCAAACATGCTTTGTTTTTCTTTATTTTGGGCGCAGGATCTATTGGAAACAACCTCTTTACTTCCACAAAGGTAAAGGTACGGTCTGTACATCCGACCCTCCCCGGACCACACTTGTGGGATTATACTGGGTATGTTGTTGTTTTATACAGAGACAATGTACTGTTGACATCTTCTTCTTCTTATATGCTTACATAAACTCGAAATATTATTACTGGTTAGACCAAGAGCAAAGCTAGGTCTGTAATAAGAACAATATACTGTTTTGTGTATTTTGTTTAGTATCACTGGTGATCTCTGGTGTTAGTTATGTTAAAAATTTAACTGTATTATTTTCAAGAATTTTGACCTTTTATTTCACTCGACAGGTGAGCTGCTTCCAGAAAAGGAATCCCTTGGGGAAGTTCTGAATGGTGACCGTTTAACCAGTACCCTCTATCAGTTGAATTTTGGAGTGGAAAAAGATGGGGTTGTCCTGTGCCACAAGAAGCTTAATCAAAAAGATGTCTCAAAGTTCAGGGATGCTATTATGAAAGATTACTACTACCAGATGTACTTTGATGATCTCCCTTTTTGGGCATTTGTTGGAAAAATTGAAGATGAACTCTGGACCCTGGATGGAAACGGCCCCAAGTATTTTCTCTTTAAGCATGTCCAATTTGATGTCCTTTACAATGGAAACCAAGTTATAGAAATACATGCTCTCGGTGATCCGAGCCATGTTGTGGATATAACAGAAGATATAGACCTAGATGTTACCTTCACATATAATGTACGCTGGAATGGAACTTCAGTCCTATTCAAGAATAGAATGGCAAGATACTCGAGGGCTTCGGCAAAACCAGTGAACCATCAACTTCACTGGTTCTCGATAGTTAATTCAATTGTTATTTCTGTTCTGCTGATGGCCTTTTTTGCTGTGAGTATGATGCAGCGTCTTAAGAATGATCTGAGAAAGTAAGCCGCATATCATGCTCATATTTCCTAATGGCACAACAAGTAATCTATGTATGCACATGAAAGCATCAGGAGCTGAAAGAATTGTCATAATATTTGTTTGACTGATATGCAGATGGTCTAGCGGTGATGAAGAGGAAGACAAAGAAGTGGGTTGGAAGTACCTTCACGGGGACGTTTTTAGATGTCCATCAAACATGCCTCTGCTTTGTGCAGTTATTGGTGCTGGTACTCAGCTGTTGTCCTTGTAAGTTGTAGCTCTTATTTATCTTCGGATGGTTTTCTCAGTTCAGTAAGCTCTGGAGAACTGATAATAGTTGTTTATGACGTTCATATGACAAGTGAGCCATCTTCGATTTCTTTTCTAACTTATTACTGGGAGAGTATCTCCGTGCATAAGTTTGTCAGTTTGATGTCCAGCTCAAGATATTATAACTCTAGGCTCTAGTTTAGGACATTATATTACATACCCTATCAGATCCAAAAATAAGAAAATATGAATATCATCATATATTCAACTACTATCACACCAAAAATGCAGATTCTGAGGGCACCTATTCTTCACAAAAGAGAAGTTTTGCTTTCTTCCTTCGAAGCGTCTTTTGTTCTTTCCAACCAGACTATACTCATGATATGCATTGTAGACTTCCACATCTGCTTCCTTCTTTAATCCATCATCTGCCCTTGCCAACAAACTGTTACAATGCCTTTGTCATTTTGTGACAATGTTATCCCACCATTATGTTGCATGGTATCAGCATCATTTATCTTCTATATTATGTGTTGTTCTGGTAAAATAAAGTTGTAATGGAAAGGTATCTTTGAGGATATATAGTTTACCTGTAAAATAAGAGCTTAGATATTTCGAAAATAAATAGGACAGAAGGTCTTCTAACAAGAGAATGTAAAACCTTTTCCATTTAAACTCTTTTTTGTATTTTCAAAGTGATCAGTGTGGTTCTCATCATCTGCAAATATTTTCCATGTAAGGGTGGTGCTTTTTGTGTGATTATGTTTGACCTATTTGTATTACCTAATTGACCATGCAAGGCACATCTTTTGCCTTTAGTTAATCGTTTCTGCTGCCCTTACAGGTTCTGCTGCTTATTTATAATGGCATTTCTTGGTGTCCTATATCCATATAACCGTGGAACTCTCTTGACATCTTTGGTCATAATTTATACCCTTACATCTGCAGTTGCAGGATACAGCTCTGCCTCTTTCTACAGTCAATTTATTGAAACTGGATGGGTAACTTTTATCAACTTCCTTCCAACTTTTTATTTTTGTAGTTATTGTTCATCCAGTAACTGAAAACTTTTACTTTTCACCAATAGGAAAGGAGCGTTACTTTGTCTGCTGTGCTCTTTCTTGGACCATTCCTCTTAATGCAGTTTTTCCTTAATACAGTCGCGGTTTCATTTGGAGCTACTTTAGCAATTCCATTTAGCACCATAGTTGTCACTACCCTTGTTTATACCTTCATCGCTATTCCGCTGCTTACTCTTGGTGGGCTAATTGGCTATAAGCGTAGGTCTGAGTTTCAGGCACCTTCTGCTACAAAGAAGTGTGCAA
This sequence comes from Solanum ossicruentum, assembly GCA_025774065.1. NCBI lineage: Eukaryota > Viridiplantae > Streptophyta > Magnoliopsida > Solanales > Solanaceae > Solanum > Solanum ossicruentum. The sequence continues at coordinate 21,875,683 of JAOTQR010000092.1, read as the reverse complement.
GAGAGATTCCATTGCTAGCTTGGTACAGGAAGACACCTGGTCAAATGTTTTTGGCTGGTCTTCTACCTTTCAGTGCCATTGTTGTTGAGTTACACCAGTTGTATTCTACCCTTTGGGGCTACAAGATTTCGACTCTTCCTGGTATTCTGTTCTTTATGTTTATAATCCTCATTTTGCTCACTGTGACCCTAAGCATAGGTTTGACATATATTCAGCTGACAGTGGAAGACCATGAATGGTGGTGGCGGTATGTATCAATTTGGATTTCGTTGTACTAATGATTCCTATGGATTGCATGCGTGCATATCTCGCCCATTTTATATCCTTGCTCTTTTTGTTATTTGAGTGTTAATTGGTGAAGATTTAATTTAATTTGTTCAACTTCTTTGTGATTAAAAATATACAGTTTTCTCCTTAATCTAGTCCTACTGCAATATTTCAACAAAATCTTAACGAAAGAATGGTATTATGCAGATTGTATTATAAGCACAGGGAAGATTGGCAAATTTGAACAAATATTGAAGGAATTTTATTTTTCTCACTGCATAAGCTACTTTCTTGTGACTTTATAACAGTAATGAGGGACTCATGGAATCGTAATACAGTGAGAGGTAATTTGTGTTACAGAAGAACTGAATGACAACTGAGTATTGTTGAATACCAGATGCAGGACACTACAGTTAACATGAGTTCCCTCTCTTTGCGGCTAAATGCCACTTTTTTCTGTTCATCCATTACAGTTAATATCAGTTTTGACATTCATGGTAGTTGTCATTCTGGTAAATGAGATTGGACTCTTTCATTTGTTAAATTGGGGAGTTCCAAATAAGTTTTACTTTGCGAGTCTGGTGTAGTTGTTCTCACGCTTTATGCATTTGCTGTAACCCTCATTATACTCGATCAATATATATGTTGAGAAAAATGTGAATCCAGATCCAAAAGAATTCTCGGTTAACCAAACACTTTATTAGCAGATATATAAGAAATTACTGCAATATAACTTAATTTACTAAGTTGTTGCTATTCATTTGTTCTCTTTGCTAGTTCTTTCACAATATCTGTGGCTGCCTCAGTTGACCCATAAATATGGTATTTGATGCAGGTCTATTTTTCGTGGGGGCTCAACTGCTGTATTTATGCTTGTCTACTCCATATACTTCTATTGCAAATCAAACATGAGTGGGGTCTTGCAGACTACCATTTTCTTTGTATACAACACTTGCATGTGCTATGCATTTTTCCTTGTGCTTGGAACAATCAGTCTCCGCGCTTCCTTGATGTTTACCCGTCACATCTACCATGCTGTAAAAAGTGAATGATAGTCCTCCTTGATTGCTACTACTTGAAGCTGATTTGTGAAGTTAAACAAACAGGGTTTCCATCGTTGTGCTTGACATCATTTCACAACCTCTTTGGTGATTTGAGAAGCTAAACCAAAATGGGAAAAGGTTTCTATCTTCTATGGACAAATAAGCATTGACAGCAAAACCAGAAGTTGATATCAAATTGAAAAGTACTCCACATTCCTGTATGGCTATATGAGTTAGAAATATGACCAGATGTTGGATGAAGCTATGCAGTTACATTTTTCTCTCTCTTTCTAGAGCAGTTCTTGTTCTTAACATCAATTGAAAACTGGAAAATTTTGTACTACTTGATAGTTCATCCTTACTGTGTTTGTTCCTTGTACAGCTTGAGTTTCTTTTGCGTTTATGGATCATTCTAATCTATCAACTATGTGAAAATATGATCAAATCTTCACACTTTTAACTGCTTAACATTTCAGATTCTACATTCTGTTTTCCATATAATGCAATCACAAGATTTTTTCCATGAGACAACTGAAGGAAGTTGCTGGAAGGTTTTTTCACGCCATAAAAATATTAACTACTGTATAGTATTAATTAGCGCGAAATAAAGAAGTTTCTCATATATAATATTCACACTAAAACTTGAAACCTATCAGAAGTTTCCTATTATTTGCTTAATAAAATCATGGTGGGAAATTCAGAAATTACTTTGATGCAAAATCTTGATCTATAAATTTCCTCCAAAGATGTAGAACAATGTGAGGGATATTCTTTGTTACCATGAAAATGGTAAGTTACATGTTCATTTAATTTTTTTTCTCCCCCAAGACAATGCAGATACCAAATAATTAGCCACGACTAACATGGCCAACTAAAAATAATTATTGAAAGATGATTGAAATGTTTGTCTAACTCAAATGAGCAACAAATCTATTCAGACGGTCGCTGTCCCAAAACTGAAATATCCTCATAATGCTTCTGTATTTCAGTAACAACAAAAGCATAAGTCACAAGATTGACACAAGCCCAGCAAGAACAAAATGAGGAGGACTTAGAGCAAGATTAACTAAGACTGGCTGTGAAGGTTGCAGCTAAAAATTTGGTAATTGTTTTATTTGGGTCATACTTGTTTATAAATCAGAGCGAAGGTTGTTTTGCTCTTTTGGAGTTGATAATGTTGATTAAATGTTACATATGACAGCTGAAGATCCTCTTTTTTGGCTCAACATCTTAATATTGAAGCAGACAGAATCAAACATGCAGCATTCAACAAGTATTTTCTTAGAAATTCCTACGACAATTAACATACCCCAACGTTGTTGTTCTCCCAAAGCTTATGAACCCCATAATCCACTGCCTGCAAATATTTTAAACAAAAAAAAGTGAACCATCTATCTGATAAACTATTGCATCAGCATTCAATTTCAAACACACCATTGTAAATAGGAGAGAAAAGAGAGAGACCCGTTCACCAAGTAAAGCGCCAGCGATAATGAAGGTCACATAGACAGAGTTTCGACGCATAAGCACTCTGTAAAGTCCTTCAAAAAGCCCTCTCGCCATTGCAATGGCTTCTACTCTTTCTCAAATAGACAAGAGAAATATGATTTTCTACAACAGAAAATACTACTCCCTCTTTACCACCAACACACATTAGACTGCTTCAACAATGGACCCTTAATTTTTGCAACTCATAATTATCTGTTATTCTTTTATCTCACTTCTATATTTTACTATCTCATCTTCTTCTTCTCTATTTTATTTTCATTGTCGTACACGAGATTGGCCCAACTTTTTGAGCAATATTTTCAATGCATAAACATACACGTTGTCAACGATATATATACGTATCTATTGTATTCCTTCTGCTTTTTTTTTTTTTAAAAAAAATCTAATATAACTTAACACCAAATTTAAGAAAATAGAAAAAACTTTTTGATTTTATCGGTCTAAATTATAGTGATGACAAATGTAATAAAATGACAAAAAAAAAAAGTTGAAATTAAAATCTTATCGAAAAAGAAAAGAGATCATTATTTTTTATACAAACTAAAAAAAGATCATTTTTTTAAAACGAAGGAAATATATTTGTTTCCGGAGGTTATCACGTGACCTTGACCCCTTTTTCTAAGGTAGCCCGCCTCTGTTTATCAGTATCAAAGTCATAATTTTCATTAACAAATTCAAAATATGAAAAAGTAAATACATAAAAAGTTAAAACTTCACATTATTTTTAAGAGATAAATATGAATTATATTGATCTATAGTTTTCAACAATAAAGTATTGATTCGTGTTTGTCAAAATGATAAAGTAAACATATTTTGCTTTCCTATTCGAACGTGAACGTGATTATCACTTCCATCTCTTTATTTTCTTAAACCTACTAATGTCTAGAAAATAGAATTAAGTTAAAAATGTGACAAGTAATGTAATTTTTAATGAGTAGTATTAAACCAAAAAAATTGAATTGAAAAACAAACTGGGCTGTTAGCTTTTTTCCATCTAAGGGCCTGAATGATATGGCCCAACTTCTATACCATCCTCCCCGAGCCCGGCCCACTTATAGCCTACATTTAAGAAGAAAGCAATCCGCTGGACTTCTCATCATCGGCGCTTACAAACCCTAAATCAAGGGTTTTCTCTTACAGGTACCTTCCTCATCTACCTCTCTATCATCCACATTGAAGCATCATTTCTAGAGTTTGAATTTAGATACACTTATTAAGAGAGTGATTTTTTGTTTCATTTGTCTGTTGAGAAAACATGAAAATGATGAAATTTTCTCTAGCTGCCGATATATCTGAAAAGTATTTTTTTTTCTTGTGATTTTTGATTTGATGAAATTTTCTTTAGCTGCCGATATATCTGAAAAGTATTTTTTTTTCTATTTTTGATTGACAGGTGAGTCTGAAGGAGAACGAGAGATTTTTGAGCCATGAGGTATGAAGGAAGCTCCAAAATTCAGTTTTTTTTCTCCTTTCAATGTGTTATTTATTACATTGTGTGGTCTATCTTCTAGTTTTTGCTTTGACAATCAATTTCTGCATTGTTAGCTTATTATAAATAGTTGAATCACTTTCCTCTGCAATTTTTGTTCTCATTTATGTTTAAAAGGCAGGAATATTACGCATCTGAAGCTTTTCTACTATCAGAATAATGGTTATGACAAGCTAGTGTTAGTTGACATTATTTTGATTTCCTTGGACGATTATCCTGGAAAATGTCATTATATGTTGCTAATTAGTTGCTTTTTTTATTTCCTTAGTTTATTTATTCTTTCAAAGAGCATCTCTTTTATATGGAAACCACAAGAATTTTTATCGTGGAGTTTCTGTTAATCAAAAGGGTTGATATTAATGCTCCTCCTGAGTTAGCATTGGAATTAGAATTTTGATTGATTTTTCATCTTTATTAGATTCATTGCTATATGATTTTATTTTTGGGTTTAGTTATATTTGTATTTCAGTTATTAAACAACCCCATCTGATGTCCATTTAAAGGTATTGCTGATCACCTGTATTTATGTGGTTTGATTTTTGTTCTTTTACAGTAAGCTTCAGAGTGACGCCCTCAGAGAAGCAATCTCTGTTATTAAGAATGAATCAGCAGAGAAGAAAAGGAAGTTCAGCGAGACCATTGAGCTCCAGATTGGACTGAAGAACTATGATCCCCAAAAGGACAAGCGTTTCAGTGGATCTGTGAAGTTACCACACATTCCTCGCCCTAAGATGAAGATCTGTATGCTTGGAGATGCTCAGCATGTTGGTGAGGTAATCCTAATGAATATGTTAACTAGTGCCAATTACTGAACTGATAATGGCTAGAACTATGAAGGAAGGTTAATAGTTGCAAAACTCTTATCACTGAAAGGTTTTAATTGATCTTATATGTCCTGCTTGCAAGTTTTAGATTAACAGTGAAATGATTAATTTCTCCTTAAACAAGCCCGGAGCATCAGAAATCTTCCCATCAGACATGACACTTTAATTTGTTATTGATGTTCTCTTGGAAATTTTGTGGCGTTCAATTTCAGATTGGCCAAAAACTAGATCTGTTTGTACCATTCACGTTGTCCTTTTAGGAAGATGACTAAAACTTCGGTCTATGTGTGTGCAGGCAGAAAAGATTGGTTTGGAGTACATGGATGTTGAAGGGTTGAAGAAGCTTAACAAGAACAAGAAGCTGGTCAAGAAGCTTGCAAAGAAATACCATGCTTTCTTGGCTTCAGAATCTGTCATCAAGCAGATTCCCCGTTTGTTGGGGCCTGGTCTGAACAAGGCTGGCAAGTTCACATATTATCTTATTCCTTTATGTACTGTTTGTTTAAGAGTGCTGCTTTCTTCATCCAGGAGGCTGTGGCATTTGTCAATTTCATTCAAGAGCAATCATGTTCTCGTGGTAGTTTGGTCCTGCCCGTATGTTCACCTTTAAATTCATGTCTGAGTGGCCTTCTCCATTTGTAAATGCAGGTAAGTTTCCCACCCTCGTTTCGCACCAGGAGTCGCTTGAATCCAAGGTTAATGAAACCAAGGCCACAATCAAGTTTCAATTGAAAAAGGTGCTCTGCATGGGTGTTGCTGTTGGAAACATGGATATGGAGGAGAAGCAGATCTTCCAGAATGTGCAAATGAGTGTCAATTTTCTTGTTTCATTGCTGAAGAAGAATTGGCAAAATGTGAGTTCATCTTGGTGTTTTTTCAATATTTTCCTGGACTGAAGTACTATCCTTTACATTCATTCCAGTTCTAATTTTCTGTAATTTTGTTGGCAAATACAGGTTAGGTGCTTGTACTTGAAGAGCACCATGGGAAAGCCACAACGCATCTTTTAAGAAGATTTCTGTTTCTGTCGTTGGAAATTTTCAGGCTTTCTGGTTGTGTGAGCTATAGACACTCTTGAAAATTTTGGGTAGTTATTCTTGTTATCTTGTTTTGAATTTCTATATAAACTTTTTTTAGAGTTATGTGCCTTAGACTTCTCTTCGTTAATGAGAATGATGTTATCACTGATCCTAGTAGCATCCAAGAATACCTTTGCAGTACATTGCCTTTTTCCGCCGTTTTTCCACTATGAAACTTAAAAATAGTTATGGCTTTGAAAACCACCTCACTTTTATAAAAAGTATGTTTATACTCTAAAACATACTTCAAAAGATTGTTCAAGCAGCACACAAAATTACTACGTATTAAAAAGTTATCTTTCAAAAAAAGTGCGAATATCCAGGTTTTGTTTAATTGCTTCTTTCAATTAGCCTCCATGCTTGGTCGATAGAGAAATTGGCCAGTCCCCTCCAGGCGAAGTAAACCTACAAAACCAGAGGGATAGAATATAATAGTCAATTTAAAGTATCAAACCACAATATTCACAAAGCTTCACGGCCCAAGGATTCATGATGTATAAGATAAAACAAAATTTTTAAAAAAGTTATCCAATCTCGAGACAAGTAACTGATCCCTAAGCACTAAGAATACAAGAGAAGATAATATTAAAGAAAGTTTTCATCGCATTTTATACACACGGATGTAATATGCTGTTGCTGATTGAAAGTGATAAATATTTAATAAAATTGATTGAAGATGATAAATAATTAATAAAATTGATTGAAATGCACGCGAGCTAATTCAATCACAGGGAAAAATAATACCGCTTAGATTACTTATTTTTGGTCCATTTAGACTCTTCTTTTGATCTGGTCCATAGGTACTTCCTCTTTTCGAATTTTCTGGACAACAGAATTAGGTAGTTTGAGCAAAAAAGAGTACGAAATGGGAAATAGGTTGAGACGCCCATTGTATGTAATTGGAATAGAGAAACCCATGGGCGGTATCTTCATTCAGCAACTCCATATATATACCTATTTAGAAGTAACATTTTGACAGTGCCAACACATCGCTTTCTTTGGAGTCTTCTTGACTCCTCGATCACTCCGCCTTACTCCTCCATCAGTAAGCTTTCTCCTTTCTTTAAATCTTTAAAAAAAAAAAACTCTTTTTTTAGTTTTAATTAAACTTTTGAGTAGTGTTTTTCGTGTTGGGATTGTCTTGTTTGGTATATGATTAAAAGGCTGGATCTTGAATGCTAGACTGCTAGCTGGATTTTGGGTGTTTGAAACTTTTCGGCTCTAAATTCAATGTGATTCCTTTTTCGTTTACCTGGAGGACATGCAGATGGAAGATAACTCCTTTGCTTCCTGTTTTGTAGAATTTTTTGGCTATGGGATTATTCTTTCGTGTATCTTGTAGGATTGTTCTGTTTTCGACACGTTATGTAAATGTGCTTTCGAGTTTGTATTTTTGCTCGTATTACCTAATACAAATCACATCCAAATGAAATTTGAAGCATTGTATCTGAGGTCGTGCTTGTAGTTTTCGGCAGGCACTTCCCTTGCAAATTACTTGTTCATCGAATTGTCTAAATGCTGATGGTTTTGTAATTCGTTATACAGACAAATCAGAAATGTAAACCCTGTTAGGAACTTAGTTTTCGCAACATCAATTGGTTAACACTAGCTCCTCTATAGATTAAATGATTTGTTTTCTGAGTAATTAAACAGCTCCCTTCTCTTTTTAATCAGGTAAACATGTCAACTGTCAAACTTCCTGCCATCTGCATGGTCAAATTCGCTCCTCAGACCCAAAGAAAGACTGCCTTCATTAAGAGCCCAGCGTCTGTAAGGAGCATTTCCAAGGGCTTTGGATTGAAAGCTAGCTCTGGCTTTAGCGCATCAGCAGTCTACAAGGTCAAGTTGGTTTGTCCAGATGGCGTTGAGCAAGAACTCGAGGTACCTTCAGATACTTGTGTTCTTGATGCAGCTGAGAATGCTGGAGTCGAACTCCCTTATTCCTGCAGGGCAGGTGCATGCTCAACATGCGCCGGGAAGATTGTATCAGGATCTGTTGATCAATCTGATGGTTCTTTTCTTGATGATAATCAAATGGAGGAGGGCTTTGTGCTCACTTGTGTTTCTTACCCAACCTCAGATTGTGTGATCCATACTCACAAGGAATCTGATCTTTACTAGTTATTTATATCTAAGTATGTTTCTGTTCTTGAGAATGGTCAGGTGTAGAGTTAAATCAGGAACCTATGGTGTTTGAATGATGTTTGTGTAATGAAACACTTTTATAAATTAGGTAGGCAGCCTTATCTTGTGTTTCTGCAAGATGCTTCTAAGATTTAAAGACGTGGCAACAACTTTACCGATTACTCCTAACCTCCACTTCAAATAAAATGATTCTACATTAATAAAAAATAAATATATTTGGACTAAACTATTAACTAATATAGATTTCATTGATATGATGCACTCAATTGTTTCCATAAATTTTACAGTTTTAGATATACAATGGAGACCACCAAAATGAATAGAAGTTTTAAAACCATCCATTCTTGTTTCATTTTTCAACTGAGAGGTAACCCTGTAAAATAGCAACTATTAATAAACATCACATTTCTCTTGACTTTATCAGCAATCCCATCCTCATCCTGTGTAAATCTCCAACTCAGCTCCAACGTTTTTCATTTTTACCGATATAATTGGGACGGTTTTAAAAAGTCTAATCTTAGTAAGATAATGAAAATTTTAAATATGATGTAAATTGTTTTTTCATTAAAAAAAACCAATCCTTCTCTCCCCATCCTCACCACAAGAATAGCCCATCTTTCTCCATTAAAAAACAAACCTGAAGTTAAACTCTTTTTGTTGCTTCTCAGTTGTGATCCCAATCAAAAACAACTGTCTTAGAGTTGATATTAAAAGAAATGGTTATCTGTGGAGGCCTAAAACACTATTTTGACAAACCATTTTTAGAAGATTCAACAATTCTTGATTCCACTTCTTCATGGAGCCAGACTAAATCCAGGAAACCTATTAAAGATTCATCATCCTTTACGGAGATTTTTGATGAGTTACATTTCAAAGAAAACAACTTTGGTTCCTCTTCTTATTCCTCCGTCTCATCCTTTTCTTCTAATAATCTCCCTCCATTGTCTACCACCACATCATTATCATCGTCCACGTCTTCGTCATTCTCTCTCGAAACAATTTATCAATCTGCGATTGAAGGGAAAAACAGAGACCCCATTTACCCACCAAGCAGCCAGAAGAAACTTTACAAGCATAGTGATAGTTTTTCTTCAAGAAATTCTGATTGTATTTCAATATGTACAGAAGGCCTTGGATTTGAAAGCTCTGATGATGTTGAAGATATTATGAATGAATTGAGTAATGGAAATGACCACGAACACGAAGAAATCAGATCAACAAGCATTCACAATCAGGGGATTATAAGTCATGATTATTCCAAAATTAGATCAAGAACAATTAAAGGGTCGTTACTCCCTCCTCCAATTTCTTGCATTGGTAGCAATGGAAAACCGTGTGTCTGTTTTGAATCTTTTAGAGAAAATGGTAGGTTCATTCTTAAGGAGGTTAGAATTCCTGAATGGGAATTCTTGCATGCCTGCAGAGAAGATGGACGATTGAAGCTACATATTGTTCAGTCTGACGACGAATTCATAGAAGAAGACGAAGAATATGATGATGATGATTCAGAGGATGTTGAAGAAGATGAATCAAGTGAAGACATAACAAACGATGATGAAAAAAGAGAAGTTGGAGATACATAAAAGCTGAGGCGGAACCAATATATTTAAAAATAATGAATTCAGGTTTTTAGTCCTTCTGAGTTACATAGTTACATGTCTAATAAATATTTTAAGATAAATACCATGTTCGGACCAAAGTATTCGGTCGAACTTGAAACTGAAGTTCTAGCTCTGCCCCGACCAAGGGGTTTCTGCTTTTCTTTTTCCCTTTTTCCTTCCGTCCCCTCTCTTTCAAGTATGAAAATAAAGAGAATTCGGAAATGTGATTCCGAATTCCAGATTATGGTGAAGGTAGAAGTAAAAGAAATCTTGCAAAGAGAGTAGTGTTCATGGGATGATTCTATTAATGTAATTCTTTTACATTTCCTAGCAATAAGATGAAACGAGGAATACTCCATTTTCAAAACAGCAGCAACAACATTAATCAAGTGCCTCAAAAGTTCCCGTCCATTGCAGGGTCGGATGTATATAGCTTGACTCGTATGTTTAAAAACATAGCGCGACTGTTTCCATCGATTTTCACACTCAAAATAAAATTTATATTCATGTATAGTTTGCAATTATACTTCACAACCTTTTTTCTGCAAACACTTGCATCTCAAAGTCTTACGTTAAAGACTAAACATTCCCCACCAATAGCGATAATATAACATCTTTGCACTTCTACTTTGTACCTAATGATGTTCAATATGGTGGTTTTCGAAGCTTGATTACCAATTTACATATTTATTTAAATTTTATCTGTGTATATATTATAAGATAGAATGAAATTAAAAAAATTATATACTCGCACATACATTTGGAATTTCATTATTTTGCATAAAACTTTTTATTTAATTACAAATAATGGAGTTTCAATCAAATTGTTTTTACTTATTTGGCCAAAAGGTATCTAAAAAAAACAAATAGTCATTATATTATATTTAACTAGAAATATATAAAATTAAGGTAAAATAGATTTGATATATTAAGAGAAGTAATGAGAATTACATATTTGATACTTTAACCTTTATATACAAGAATATAAAAATTAATCATAGAAAATATTCCACTTGAAAGCTAATTTATCGATTCTCGATGAGAGCGTCCAAAAGAGAATTTATTCACTTTCTTTTATCTTATTAATATCCAAAGTAGAACTGTCAAAAATGAGCTTGGCTCATGGGGTCGATCCAACTCAATATGTTATTGGGATATGGTTGAAATAAACTTTTTGAAGTTTATTTAAAAGTTTGATCTAAATAAACTCTTGATCGAAGCGAAGTCGACATCGGCTCATGAGCCGGTATTTATTTGATTTGAACTAAACTAATTAAAGTTGTAGGCGTAATTGTTATTTGATTTACAAGTTTATGTTTTCAATTTTTCTTTAATTGTTTCTTTATTGAAAAAAATTATTATTTTTTCTTTAATATCTTTCGCTAGAATTATTAAAACAACATCATTATTTTTCATATTTAATTTGAAAATCTCTCGTGTTATACATTTCAAATATGAGATTGTAATTGGGAGTATTATTAATTGTATGTATATATACAGTAAAAGAAAGAAAGAAACATTAGATTACGGCCATTCGATGATTTGATAAAGATGGACCATTTTCAGGCCTTTCAAGTGAAGGGCCTACTTGTCCTATGCCATTTGATTCTTTGACCCATGAGTTTTGGGGTGACTCGGGGATGAGCTGGTCCATTCTAACAACTCTAATCCAAAGGAGTAAAGATTGTCTAATGCTAAGTACAAAAGAAATAATTATCAAAATAAAAAAAGCATTAATGATTAAAATACATTTAAATAATTATGTTTTGTTAATTCCACACTTTAACTATATATTAGTTGTTTCTTATCCATTTTTTCTACTTGAACATGCCAAAAACTAATTAAGCCATTTATCAGTTTTTCCTTTTTCCTCTTCAAATTATTATCATTTACTCTACTAGATCTATTTTAATATAGATGATGATAATGCATATAGAACAAAAAATAATAGTGAAAATGTGAAACACATGAAAGAATAATAGCTTAAATGTATTTTTGACAATTATCTTAATAAAAAATAATATACAATTCCAAATTCAGTCCAAGATATATAATTTATTTGATTTATATTATATAAATATAGTAAAACCTCTTTATAATATAAACACTTTAGTATAACTTTTAATTTGTTTTAAAATTAATTTTTCATGTATATTTTTATTTTTTACAACAACGTTCAACTCAAAATATAATTTTTCTTCTTTAATAATCTTATGTGACATTAATATTATTTATAAATATTTTGTATTCGATTCCTCTCTGTCTTTTTATTTTTCTCGAAATACTTGTCATAGTTATAAACTAATTGCTTCCAAAATATACTTTAATATTTAAATCTCAAATTAATTGAGATTAAAAAATATATTTAAAATAATTGAATTGTTTGAAAATAGTAAAAAATATAATTTAAATTTATATTTGAATATTTTCGTAAATTAATTAAAATGGAAGGGAAAAATACGAGGAAGAATCAAGATCATGTAAATGGTATTCAATATTTAGCGCAAAAGGAATTTTTTCGACAGCACAAAAAGCAGCTCCACCACTTCAGTTGCCGTTTTTCCCTTGCCGTTTTTCGCGTCCTCCATTTCCCCATGAATTCAGGCCACGGCGGAGCGAATAATTCCCGGTACCAGCGAAAACCACCCTCTACCGATCGGCTCCTCGGCGTTTTCTCCACCGCTCACTCACTATCCCAACCCTCTACCTCCACCTCAGCTACGATTTCCGGTGTCGGAGATGAGCTCAGCGAGCACGACATCTTTGACGCACCCTCCGATTCCATTCACCACTCCACTCCTTCAACTTCAACAAGCCCGAACGCTAATTATCATCGGTCCCCTAACCATCGCTCCCACCACAAACATTTCGGTATCCTAGCCGCACTGCCGGAGTCTGAGTCCCACCCGCAGGCTTTACTCTCCGTGTCATCATCATCCTCGTCTTCCTCTACGTCGTCGGCTCGTTTGATTCCTACATTTCCTAAACGGCCGCCAGTGGATCGGGTTAAATATCACCAGTCCGCACCTGTGAATGTTCCTGTAATTTCCGCGGCAGCAGCGGGCCGAAGAGGCAGGCATTTCGACGATGTTGATGATGATTTAGACGGTGGCGAGATTTTACCACCGCATGAATTTGTTGCGTCGAGGCAGGCACCAATTTTGGCATCCTCCGTGGTTGAGGGAACTGGGAGGAAGTTGAAGGGGAGGGACTTGAGGCAGGTCCGAGATGCTATTTTTGAGAAGACAGGTTTTCTTACCTGACTTCTAGTAAATTTGAGATAATTGTTAGGCTGATTGATAGCTAAGAATAGAAAATATTCGATAGTAATAATGTTACATTGTCATCCTTTATCACCATCTTGGCGTGTTGTCAATTAAATGAGCATGCCTTATGGAGAACAAAGGTATTTAATTATCATCCTGGTCATTGGCTTTAGCTACACCGGTAGCCAATCCAAGAAGATCGTCTTTTTCAGGTGGAAGTGAAAGCTTCCTCATTGCAGTTTCAGTCTTATAGATGTAAACTAGGAGGGTGCTTGGTGCCTATCCTCTATATGTTAGGGCTCAAAGTTAAGATGGGGGCTAATCAAGCAAATTATATTGATAGATTGAATAGGAAAAAAAAAAGTAAAAAGAAAGTAGTGATAGCATTTGCTGTCAGCAACCTCTACTTCTCTCTAAGTAAAAGTGAAGTGCCAGATTAGATAAAAAGTCCTTGTTTGAGCTATTGTGAGCTTGAAAGCATGTCGGCTGTTTATGTTGCAAAAAGGTTGTTGCCTAATATGTTTTTCTCTTTGGTAGCTATTACTTTAAGGTGTGTGCATGGGCACATCTAGGTAGAAGCAAGGGGGTTCATTCATTGGAAAAAAAGCTCAGCTCTGAGGTAAAGGGGTTCAAATCCTTTTAGAGGACACAGGTTTTTCTTCCTGCTAACCCCTGTTTCTAATCTTTTTAGCTTTGGGTGCTCTCTTAATATTCTTTTAACCCCCTTTGGCAAAAATCTTGCTTTCGCCCCTCGGTGTGTGCATATTTCTCGAATTCTCTACAGTTAAAAGTGCTAATCTCATTAATAATCTTAAAATTGCCTTATTTGGTGAACCCTGTTGAGTCAAACTTGTAATATTGGAAGGTCTATCAATGTGACAAGGAGAATGAATAGTATTATCCCTGAGGCACTGTTTCTACTTTCTACACTAGAAGTCAACAGGGAAGAGAGTGGGGAGACTGTATCTAAGTCTCCTTTGTTTCTTGATGTTTGCTCTTGAGTCATTACTAATTTTTTGTTGAAAAGGAGAGGTGGGTTTTTTTTTTTGATGTACCAAGATTTTTAGCAGAAAAAAAATGATCACTGCTATACTTTTCTCCCTTCCACTATATAGACATCCTCTGGGCGCTATATTGCTTTGCCCTATTACTAGCAGTCAGTTGCCAGGAACATATCAGATCTGCAACATGTGCTTGCCTGTGAAGTGCTATTGTTCCTCCAAATTCCTCCTATATTCCCCATCGTATTCCATCTCAAACTTTTGCAATGGTGAGTATTCTTGTGCTGTGCTTCTCATGTGAAGATTCAACTCGTGAGCATAACGCCATGCGGCTGGGCAAACTTGCCAAAAAAAGTTTCAATTAGGTATTCCTGCCAAAAGAGGGAGATATTAAGTAGGTGCAATTTCTGCCATCACCACAGAAAACTTGGTTTTCTTTCTCTTTACTGGCGAAGTGGCATTCTTTGTAAAGGGGTGACAAAAGTTGTTTACCATTACACCTTTTAGGGATGTATCATGGTTCTATCTATTCAGGTTTTACCATTCTTCAGTTTCCAGCAAATGAAGCCAACACTGTCTTCTCTCCTGTCCAAAATTATTGTGCATTCATTACCTCTTGCCATCTGTAGTTATCTTATGGACTCTTCATTTTCCTCAATGTACCTATGTCCTACCAGTATGGAACACACATGTGTATGTTGATGGATCCTCCAAATACATAAAAAGCTGGTCAGATTCAAATTTATTTACTACATATCAAATCCATTGTGGTGGGAAAATTCATGTTGGAATAGATAAATGGTCAGATCTTCAGAAGGTGCAATATGTACTTGTGTAGTTGTGTTGGAGACAACCTTTGGTTAGTCAAGGTCGTGTTCTTCAACAAATATTTTTGATATATTAAAAAGAAAAGCCTCAAATCATAATTGATAAAAATATATCAGTCCATGTGACAATCTCCAGCATTATTATAAGTCCATGTACATGACTGCATAGTCTAGTCTCGTAAAAGGTTTTGAACAAGGATGTCGATTTGATATTTGAAGAGATAAGAGCTCCACAGAGACCATATTAATACGAAGACAAACACTGGGGATTTAGTAGTGAAAAAGCTCAGGATAAGTGTAAGATCTCGGGGATGGAGAAACTAGAGAGCTCAAGGAACTGGCTTCTCCTTCAGTTCACATTCCTTCATTGATGTGATTTTAGTGCATTTATGTCCAACTTTTAAAAGTGTTTTAGAGGGTGTAAAAACTAGTTTGAACGCTCTAAACGTTTTAGTGTTGATTTCATATCTGGGACATTTCCTCCAAAAAAGGTATTTATGAGGTGAGATGTTAATGATGAGAGGCAGTTCAAATAAACGTCCTTGTATGGAAATAGGATGGTATCGGAGTAAATGCCATGTTCAATATGGTTCTTCAAGGTTTCATTGAGGTTTTTTAAAGTTAGTATTAATTCTAGCTCTCCTCCTCAATTAATTCAAGGTGTCAGGCCAACCACTTTTGTGGTTGAGAGTTTAGATACCAGCAATTATCATCAGCCAGACGTTTCACTGGTCCAAAAACATATCTAATCACTAGTTTCATTTAGACACCATTCACAACGCATATGTAGGGGTTTCGGCAATAATTTTTCTACCTCCCCAGAATATAATCATTGTTATATGAGTCTTTAGCTTATGGATCCTTCCAACTGATCACAGTAAAACATGAAATGACTACTCTTATCTATTTTGGACATCTTCAGATCCCTTTTTATTTTTTTAAAGGTAATATTTGTTACGTTTTGGAGATCTAAGTGGTTAGATTTTATTGAACTTAATTAAATAGATGAAAGCTTAAGTTCACCTAAAAAAATGGCTAAGTGAGAAAAGGAATACGTAAATTTAATTCAGATAGAAGAATTATTCTCATAGCCGCTGGAAATATCCGAATCGCCATTAAATTGAAAATCGCCACAACAAACGAACTGAGAAAGCGATGGAAACTGTCCTTCAAATAGGGCGATCCATAAATTAAATTTTAAAAAAACAATATTGCTCCTATTAGTTTATTGCTTTTTGGATTACTGTGTTAATGAGTTTTTAATGATTTTATAGATTTTTTGATAAGTTAAAAACTGACAAAAAATATCTTATTAATTCAATATATTTAAAAATAAAAAATTGATCGAATACATAAAATCAAATCGAACGAACCAACTAATAAACACCCATACTTCAAATCACTGTTAATAATTTGTTTAAGCTACTAAAATGGTGGGCAACACTCTTCCCTTTATATCATTTGAGATGAGCTGTTACCTAACATACCTTTATTTTTAAAAGGAAATTATTGAAAATGTATTTTATATGCTTTTTGGACTTTAAATTTAAATACTATTATTTGACATAATTATTTAATAATAAGAGTAGTATGAATTAAGAAAATAATGAAAAAACTTCAAATATGACAATGACAACAATAACATACCCAAATATATGGATATCTGTATAAGTAACATGAAAAATCTATTTTTAATTTAAGAGCCAATTAGGAATAATTACATAATTACACTTCTTTATTTATTATATTTTTTATTATTCTTACCAATTTCCAAAAATTTCAAAAAAATCCCTTTTTATTCATCTGATACATTAATTCAATAATTTAAATATATTAATTCAGTAATTCAAATATATCAATTCTGATTCTTAAATGACCTATATATTTAATGAATCATACTTTTAAATGTTATGTAATGATACTTAAAAAACCTTAATTTTTGTGTCTAAAATGAAATTAATGTAGCATTAATGTATTCGGATAGTCATGTTCTTTTTAGAGATTTTTAAAAAAATTATAATTAACTCTTTATAATATGTGATTTAGGTAAACTCTACTTAAAATTAAATAATTTCATGACAGTGATGTTGCAAATTGCATGACAGTAACTCTTGTTAATGTAGATTGAGAAAAACAGAGAGGGTTGGCGTGCTATTCGTACGTCATCTCTATTTTGAATTCTGTATGATTAAAGCGACTCCCCAAAACACTCAACAACAACAACATTATTCTAATGCCTCAAAGCTTCCGCCCCTCCCAAAACACTCGATCCCTTTAAATTTTATGTGAAAAAGTTGGTGATATGCTGTAAGTCAGCAAACTGTAAAGAGAATTTATGAGCCTGCATCTGTTAATTCAGTGTTTCCAACTACCATAACAGGCCTTGTGGACCCTTTCATTTATTGTTTCTCACACACTACTTGCTCCTTTATATGTACAATGTTTTTGCATCATCCACAACACATAATTATTTTCATTACACTTGGTTAAATAATGGCATCATATCAGCTGGGATTTGCACTCTTCATCACTTTGGCTCTTGCCACACTTCACTTTTCTTCTTGCTATGTCTTGAAGGGTTCTGTTAATTGCCTAGACTGCAATCATCATGTCCATCTCTCAGGTAATTACTTTCTTTTTCAATAGTATATGATTATTTGAGTATTACATGAAAAACGTATGGTAATATTGGATTTTGGAAACAACATTTAAGTGTCGATTGATACATGGTAGGAGTTGCAATAGTACTACTTGTGAAAAAGAATGATTTCTACACAAGTAACAAAGTCATTTCCAACTGTTTTGTAATACCTGGATTATCACCAAACTTCGATTTAAGTTTTAGTTAAATCTATGACCAAACGTTAGCTGATAAGTCTTGAATACTTTATTATATTTTGACCATGCTTTTCAAAACTGGGCAGGAATAAATGTTTTAATGAAGTGTAGTCAGGTGAAAACATTGATTATGACTACAACAGAAGAAGATGGCACTTTTGAAACAAACCTTCCTTTTACTCCAACAAACAAATGCCATGCCAAGATCTTTGGAGGTCCTAAACAGCTCTTTGTTTCAAGAAAAGATATAGACCCCACTGTTGTCAAGTCTCAAGAAGATGCTAATTCCTACACTATCTCTAACCCTTTGAAGTTCTACACAAAATGCCCTTTATCCAACAATGGAAAATGCCATGATGAGTTTGGTTCATCCAAGACTGTTGATCTACCAATTCCAAAAGAATGGGGACTTGCACCAACTAGCTACTATGTCCCTATTATGCCCATCATTGGCATACCTTAAGTATGTATGTATGTATGTATATAGTCTTTTAGTATGTTCTAGCAAATCTCCTCATATCATTAGAGGAAATTAAATGACAAGACTTATTAGTTTAATTTCCTAGAGTGCACTTGTATCTGTCTATTTATGTCGTAGTTATGCTACTTTGAAAAAAGGTCTCAGATATACCTTTAGCATGTATGAGATCGATGGTATTATATATAAATAATTAAATATTTAAAACATATGTCTATTTATGTTATATCATGAAATTAATGTTCATGTTTAGTTTTTGCAAGAAAGTGGTTTATATTATGTGCAAGTGTTGCAACTTAATTAATGAGTGATTAGCTAACTACAATAATAATATTATCCCAATGCCTCAAAGGCTTCTGCCCATTGCAAGATAAAGGGGGGTCAGGTGCATGCAACCTGACCTCTATGTTTAAAAACATAGCGTGACTGTTTCCGGATGATCCATGATGAGCGTCGAAAGTTGCATTGACTAACTGCTACTTCGCAATTGAAAGAAGCGCAGACAGTTTAAAGAGTCATTTTACTTTATTCCATCATACTCCAAAGCCAAAAAATAGTGAATCTTTAGTTAGTGGTTAGCTAACTAAACCAGGGTATTATTGTTGTTGATATTTGCTTTTGGATGTAATCTTTTAATGCAATCTTCACAATTTAAATGAGTTTGCTTCAAGTGCCATTAAATGCCATACATAAATTCTCACCAGAATATTATAAATAAAATATTTATATCAATTATTAATTTTAAAAAATGTACATCATTCAAGGTAGATAGGTAGACGAGTAAATAAAAGTGAACGACGAGACTACTATTCAACACTTCAGTATTGCAAACGAGGCCAACTACATGATCATAGATTCTATTCTTACTGAAAATCAATATATTATCCTATCCGTTCACTTTTACTTATTAATTATGTTTAAAGAAATATTAACTTTTTTTGTTCAATTTAAAAATACAAAAAAAAAGTAAAATAAAAAATTTATCATCGTTTGTGCTTATTTTGCTTTTTTACTATATATGACTATTCATTTCTCAATATTTAGATGACTTATAGAAATAATCATGATATAGTAAAATTATCATTTGATTTGTTATTTCTTAAGGGATATACTAAATCAATTGTGAATAAGTAAAAATAGACGAAAAGAAAGAATCGTTTTGGCAAACAAAATCAGTTCTCAAAATATTTGATATTTTAGAAACAATAAAAAATCCTTTATTACTTTTTTACCTGATTTATCTTTATCACTTTGATTACGTAACTTGTGAGAAAATATGTTGCGATTATTGCTACTCTCTATATATCTTTCTTTTAAGAGGGTATGCAAGAACTCTAAAAAAATTTATTCTGAATTACCTTGAAAATAATATGGATCAAAAGGATTATTTGACGCTTCCTTTTAACTAGAATAAATTCATTCACCAACATTTCTTTGTTCATATATATATATATGCTTAATTACACTCATCCCATTAACTATTCCATAGGAAAAAAATTATTAATACTGAATATTTATATTAAATCGATGAGAAAACAACATATGTTTCTATAGAATCATGTCATTAATCAAGACTAACTATAATTTGTTATAAAATCTAATTAACTGAAAGGATTTTACTAGAAA
>JAOTQR010000092.1:21835629-21852847 GCA_025774065.1 Solanum ossicruentum | reverse complement strand
TGTTTCCAGATGACCCATGAGGAGCGTCGAAAGTTGCATTGACTAACTGCTACTTCACAAATGAAAAAAAGCGCAGAAGTTTCAATTAAGATAGTTTTGAAGTGTTGAACTCTCAATCATTTGTGATGATTTTCCAATATTCAATCACTGCTGAAATAACTTCTCGTTTCCCTTGACTCTTACTTATCCTTTGATATCTCAATACCTCTGCTTCAAGTACTGTCTAGCATCTCCACTTCATAAAACTCGAGAAGCAATTAATGATCCTAACATCTCATGTAGGGCCAATCAATCACCTTTGTGAACTATAAACTCACTCTATTCTATTTTATATTTTGAATGATACTCTTCCCTTTTTAATCATACAAAAAAGAATGATATTTTTCTTAATCGGAAACTATTTAACTTAAGACTTCTCATTTTTAACTTAAATGGCAATGCCCTTATAGCCATAGAAATGTTATGTCATGTTTATGAAGACAAGTTCTAAGGGTACTGATCTGTACCATGTCTCCTTTTCTTTTCTTAACTCTACCTGTGGTAAACACCACCATGTAAAATGAAATGGAGGGAATGCCATTTATGACCATTTGATGTCTTGCTGTTGTAAAAGAAATTGACAGTTTTTATCTTACAATATAAGTTGCTGTAGAAAAAGTAAAGAAATACTATACCCTATTATGTTACCTAGTTATATGATTCTGGTCCTATTGCATTATTTTGATGCATGTGTTCAATACTTACCTTTTTGGCTGATGATTTTATAGTGCATTTACATTGTGATATGTTACTGTTTCTTCCTTCTTTCAAAATCCCTTCCTCCTTCATGTACTGCAACTATTCTAAAAGTACAAGAAACTACTGCAATGTACATGCAGATACGCACCATCATGGTTGATAATATTGAGAAAATACTTGAGAGAGGGGATCGGATTGAGCTACTCGTTGATAAAACAGGAACAATGCAAGACAATGCGTTTCACTTCAGGAAACAGTCGAAGCGCCTTAGGAGAGCTCTTTGGATGAAAAATGCGAAGCTCCTGTAAGTCTTTTACAAAGTATTATAGATCTAGTCCACATCAATTGAAAAAGTGACTCACACTCTTACTGTGAAAATTTTTCAAGCTCAGAACACTCTCAATTCAAGTTATGTATACCCTGACAATACTTGCTGTAATGAAAGCCGACTTTCTCTGTTAATAATGCCATGACATTGGTGTTGCTGAAGGCGTGCTTAATCTCTAAATTTAGTCCCGGTGAAGCCTGAGCACTCTGCCTTTATTAGGCTTGAAAAGTTTTTTAACTAGACTGTTGAACATAGTTGGCAAAGCAATATGTTAATAATTATTTTAATTTTGATTTTGGCTGTCAACAAAATAGGTTATTCATTCAGAAAACATATGGATGAATATATTATTGCCAGGAGCTGGAAAAGTTGAAATTTAATACTCCATTAGAGAAGTGGTTAATAAATTTGACTAGAAACAATAATCAGAAAAGGAAAACTGACTAGAAATGTGAAACTGCACCTTTGTAGGTTGACCATGATTAACACAGCATCTATGTTTATGGATGAAATCTTTAAGTTACTTGAAAAAATTTCAATTCACTTGTATGTAAAATCTGTGTTTAATATTGCTTTTTCTTGTATTATATATTTATTTTATACTTTAAGAGCATGGTTTAATTGGATTTCATGGAGTTTGGAAAGCTTCACTAGCTACTAGAGTGGTGATTATCAAAAGACATTGCAGTGGGCGATAGCTGGTCAGTGCTATTTAGGCTACTCCATTTCCTGTCATTTGATTAAACAGACACACAACAATGAGAAAAAAAACTACATCTCAATACCAAACTAGTCCGATGTGGTGCACTACTTTGCTGACATCCATCCATGATGCTGGAACTGGTGCTCCTAGTTCCCTCATACCCAGACAATAATTTTATAATCCCTTTATCATTTTTCATCATACTCAGCTAGCAGTATAACTTGTTCCTAGGTTGTGCACATTCCTACATATTCGATGTTTTATGGAAGTCATCATTAATTGACTAGTATTAAAGTTGGTAGTCGACCTACTACAACCTTCCGCTTTTATCCGTGTTTGGGACTGGCCATGTGAGCAAGTTCATGTAGGTAGAGCTTGCTAAAGAAATATATAACTGAGGAAAAGGAAACTACTTGACAAAATGCGATAGGAACGGAAAAGAGAAGAAACAGTTAATGGATTGCATATTAGTTATCAGGTCCATTCAACTCATAAATGAATTGTATGTAAATTTATATCTCATCCAAATCCAACACATAAATATTTATTCTGCATACTCATTATTCTGCATACTCAATGGCCAAATATGATCCAAATCTATTTTTTCCACAATATGATCCATCCAATTTTCTGCATGGATGGATTATTGGATTTGAATTCACTATGATACTCATAATCATGAATCTTTAGGTTGAAGGAAGAACAACATTGATAGCTGAGGACTCAATTCAATAGTTTAATTTCAATTTTGTTGTCTATGAGCTGGTTAATGTTGGGTGAGCTTAATATAACGCTCAAGATTAGCATGTTAGAGAGCAGACTCATTGTATAGGCCACAGCGTGGCCTTTGTTTCAGTCCTCTTAGGCTTGGGTCAGTTGGTGTTGCACCTGTGCTTCCTTTCATACTTCTATCAACCTTGTGTAAGTTCCGTTATGAAATCTGGCTGTTGGAGGAAGTAATTCACCTTTAGTTCTGTTAGTCTAATTACTCTAATTACATCAAGATATGCAACACGGACAAGAAAGTTCTTATTTTTAAGCCTTTTGGTCTTATA
The DNA here is from genome assembly GCA_025774065.1 of Solanum ossicruentum. NCBI lineage: Eukaryota > Viridiplantae > Streptophyta > Magnoliopsida > Solanales > Solanaceae > Solanum > Solanum ossicruentum. The sequence continues at coordinate 21,850,023 of JAOTQR010000092.1, read as the reverse complement.
TGTTCGTCAATCTGAGCTTCGTAACTTTCTCATGACAGGGGTTTGTTAACATGCCTGATTGTGCTCTTCCTTTACTTGATAATTGCTGCTTGCTGTGGAGGCATCACTCTACCTTCCTGCAGATCATGAATTCTCTGACGAGGAACACCATATCTGCCGCAATGTGGTTCATATTTCCAAATGCATTTAGATGGAACTATATTATCACAGTGAAAGATTATTATATAATCAATTCAACAGATTCTCCTTCTGGCATCTTTAGAAATACATGTGTGGAAAAAGCATGATAAGGTTTGTGTTGTTGTTGCAAGGCCTTTTGCCTATTTTCATGTTGTAAATGTTGCGGTGGACTCCTAAATTGCTCTAAAGCAGGTTAAGGTCTTCCCTGTTATGTACTTGTAGATATTTGCTAAGTTTATAAGTGCCTGTTTGTAAATATAACGTTGTGCTGTGACTTACTTTTTGCAAATATTTACCATGTCAATTGACATATTATATTTCAAATATATGGTGGTTGAAATGGTTATAGAGGGGCCCCAGTTCCACCAATAATCCTGCCGTCCATGCACTGACTACAAGACAAATGCATCACTATGTGAGTGCTTGGTAATGTTAGAACTTTTTTTGTAAGAGAAAGTTGGGCATTAACAATTTTCCTCAAAGTTGTATAAATTATTTTTCATTTTCTTGTCGCTCAAAATTTATTTCACATTATTTAAACTACCACCTTTAAAATTTCTGTACCAAATTTCAAATAATACTAAGATCATATAAGTCAGCGACTCAAGAAACTGGAAGAACAGCAAATACCAAAAACGTGGACCAAATCACTCAAAAATTCTTTCAGCCAAATATCAAAAAATATTTGTTCCTCCCAACCAAACACATCCTAAAAGGTTAGGTCAAAAAAGTGAGGTATAGACTATTAACAGTGACTGGGTTTGGGAAAACGGAGAAAATACTTCCATTAGCTTTATAAAGATTCCACTTTATTTTCATTTCCTTTTCTGTTGTTTTGTTATATAAGCCAAAGTAGGTATCCAGAAGCATCAATGTTTTCTATTGCTCAGTGATTCCTCTAGTCTAATATTTCATCAATTTCTACAAATTCTACCTCCCGCCATAATTAGCCATTATCAATCTTTACAGTTTCTCTAATGGAAACTCTTCTCAACCCTTTTCCATCTCCTACATCTCACAGGTCTATTTTCCGACAAAATTCCCCTTTTCTGAATCCCATCACCCCAAAAATTTCAAGACTTCATCACAGAAACAAAAGTAGGAAACTTTTTTGTAGCTTTCTTGATTTAGCACCCACATCAAAGCCAGAGTCTTTAGATGTTAACATCTCATGGGTTGATCCTAATTCGTGTCGGGCTCAATTCGACGTGATCATCATCGGAGCTGGCCCTGCCGGACTCCGGCTAGCTGAGCAAGTTTCTAAATATGGTATTAAGGTATGTTGTGTTGACCCTTCACCACTTTCCATGTGGCCAAATAATTATGGTGTTTGGGTTGATGAATTTGAGAAGTTAGGATTGGAAGATTGTTTAGATCATCAATGGCCTATGACTTGTGTTCATATAAATGATCACAAGACTAAGTATTTGGGAAGACCATATGGTAGAGTAAGTAGAAAGAAGCTCAAGTTGAAATTGTTGGATAGTTGTGTTAAAAACAGAGTGAAGTTTTGTAAGGCTAAGGTTTGGAAAGTGGAGCATGAAGAATTTGAGTCAACAATTGTTTGTGATGATGGCAGGAAGATGAGGGGTAGTTTGATTGTGGATGCAAGTGGATTTGCTAGTGATTTTATAAAGTATGACAAGCCAAGAAACCATGGTTATCAAATTGCTCATGGGATTTTAGCAGAAGTTGATAATCATCCATTTGATTTGGATAAAATGGTGCTTATGGATTGGAGGGATTCTCATTTAGGTAATGAGCCATATTTAAGGGTGAATAATGCTAAAGAACCAACATTCTTGTATGCAATGCCATTTGACAGAAATTTGGTGTTCTTGGAAGAGACTTCTTTGGTGAGTCGACCTGTGTTATCATATATGGAAGTGAAAAGAAGAATGGTAGCAAGATTAAGGCATTTGGGAATCAAAGTGAGAAGTGTTATTGAGGAAGAGAAATGTGTGATCCCTATGGGAGGACCACTTCCGCGAATCCCTCAAAATGTTATGGCAATTGGTGGGAATTCGGGGATAGTTCATCCATCGACAGGGTACATGGTGGCTCGTAGCATGGCATTGGCACCAGTACTGGCTGGGGCCATCGTCGAGGGCCTTGGCTCAACAAGAATGATTAGAGGGTCTCAACTTTACCATAGAGTTTGGAATGGTTTGTGGCCTTTGGATAGAAGATGTGTTAGAGAATGTTATTCATTTGGGATGGAGACTTTGTTGAAGCTTGATTTGAAAGGTACTAGGAGATTGTTTGATGCTTTCTTTGATCTTGAACCTAAATATTGGCAAGGGTTCCTTTCTTCAAGATTGTCTGTCAAAGAACTTGCTATACTCAGCTTGTGCCTTTTTAGACATGGCTCAAATTTGGCTAGGTTGGATATTGTTACAAAGTGTCCTGTTCCTTTGATTAGAATGATTGGCAATCTGGCAATAGAGAGCCTTTGAATGCGAAGTTGTTTTTTTTAGGTTGAATTCTTCATATTTCATCTTTTTCTCAATACAAAAGTGAAAGAAAAGCTATATAGTATAGATGTAATGGAGTGGTTTATGTAAATGTAGTTCCCTAATCAAAGTTTGGTTGATGAACTGCTCCAACAATCTTTTGAGAATGTTTAGATGTAATTTAAATTTAAATGGACTGAATATTTATGATTACTATTAGCTTTTTGTGAGGACGGAATCCGTTGGTTTTATCACCAGTTATCTGTCAATTGTCTTGTTTCCCCATTATTTTAAAGTCCGAGCAAAAGTGCAACAGCTAAAAAGAGTTGATGGATACAAAGCAGTTATTACTTTAAGGTTTCTTCACCAACTAGGCTAGGCCATGACACCACCACCAACAAGTATAAGCCGGTGAGAATATACCGTAAGATATCAATATATCCTATGAAATTTCAGAAGTGGGATAGATAAAATATCAATATATCCTATGAAATTTCAGAAGTGGGATCGAAGAGGGGAGAGTTGAAAAGAGTATTTAGAGCTTACCCCTTCCTTCTTTAGAGGTTTTCAAAAGAATTTGACTATGGTATCCCAAAGTAATCTAAAAAACAAAGAAATACAGGAGTACAGAAGATACAGCAAATAACAGATAAATGATTAGAGATGGTAAACATATCGCATGAAATAAATAGAAGCAAATAAAAGCTTAGAGTAATTTGAGAACGAATTTGAAAATCTACTTTTTTTTAATTTTTTTTATTTGGTGTCCAGTGCTCATATTAGAGCCCAAATAAATTTGGATTTGTGCTGGAAAGTCCCACATTGTGGGGTAAATTAGAGGAGACTTGAACCTAAAACATCTTGTTAACGATGAAGAAATAATGAGTCTCCCATTGATATTGAAGTACTTACCACTCCGATCAAAGTAGGAAAGTCGAGGTGTGGAGTCTTTTTACGTCTTAATTCCTTTATTTGTAACATAATGTTAGAAAGAACCGTACACCTTACTCCATTATAACAACTCCTTCATAATAGAACTCTCAACCATTTCACTCAAACTAATCCATGTTTCCCATGCCCCCATCCCCTCTTATATTCATGTATATTTATTTCCAGTCCTTTTCTCAATTCATTCATAACGCAAATAACAGTAACTTATACATACATCCCCCTTTCTTTACTCATACTTGTTTTGTAACGCAAAAGAGTTGTTATTAATTACTTCTGTTAAAAGAACCTCTCAAATACATCCTCCACTAAGTATCATGGATTCAAAATCCACTAGCTATGAAACAGCAATTAACATGTCTGAAACAGAGTCCACCAAGCAAAAAACTTCTGCTGCTGCACCAATTGTAGCTACCACGAAAGCCATTCCTCATAATCCAAAAGGAGGATGGCGAAGAGGGGTTGCCATTTTCGACTTTATTTTGAGACTTTGTGCAATTGTAACCACTCTGGCTGCTGCAACTGCCATGGGAACTGCTGATGAAACTCTTCCCCTTTTTACTCAGTTCTTTCAGTTCCAAGCAAGCTATGATGATCTCCCAGCTTTCTCGTACGTTATCTTTTTCGATTTCAACTTCAAATACTTGGCAGATATTTCAACCAAATATTGTTTAATATTTTGATTGATTCTTTTATTCAGGTATTTTGTGGTGGCAAATGCCATAGCAAGTGCGTACCTTGTCCTGTCTCTGCCTTTCTCCATTGTTTGCATTGTTCGACCTCATCTAGTTGGAGTCAGATTTCTACTTTTCATTCTTGACACGGTAATCCAACCTCTAATCTTATATTCATAAAGTTCCAAATCTATATGTACATGCATAAATTTCTGAAAAGACAGTATAATTTTTTGCCAAGGGGTTATAAATGAAGTAGGATGATTTTGCTATGTACTATTTCTAACTTTTGATAATAAAAATAAAATGTTGCAGGTAATGATAGCATTTACCACAGCCGCAGCAGCTGCGGCTGCTGCCATAGCGTACTTAGCACACAACGGCAACGACACAACACAATGGACGGCGATATGTCAACAGTTCGGAGATTTCTGCCAACGAATAAGTGGCGCGGTGGTGGCTTCCTTCATTGCAGCATTCATCTTCATCATCCTTGTTGTTCTCTCTGGTGTGGCTCTACGAAGGCATAATTATTAGAGCATTTGGTGGTGTTGTGAAGTCTATATCTCATTTGTATCTTTTTTCGTGTGCCAAGCTTTGCTTAAATTTGGATTTGATGTCTTTCATTTTTATTTTGCTCCACAATTAAATTGCTTACATCTACTGTTTGAGTTCTTGGACGTCAATTTGCTTCTCAATTGACAAATTTGACTTCTACTGGTGTCCATTTAATTCTAAAACTTACTAACCAAAAAAGGGTCCCAAAATTGATAAAGAGCTTGACTAGAAAAAATATGGGCATATTTGGTAAGACTATGATACTGCATACATTATAATTATCAAGCATTGTCCAACAACTTACCCAATGAAATCACACTAGTAGGGTCTTGAGAGAGGTTATAATGTATGTAAATCTTATCACTATCTCATAGAGATAGAAATAAAAAGGCTGTTTTGGGACACTCTCAATGCATTGTCCAAACTCCAAAGTAAATAAACGGATACAACTATAATTATACTACACAAAATATTACATCTCGTCAAAGAATTATAAGGTGTGGTTCCATTTTTATTTTGGATTGAACACCCTACAGAATACTTGGCAGTTATATTTAAGAAAAACTTATCTAAATACATGTCTTATTTTATCATAATTTTTAAAATTTCTATCACTTAAAAAGGAATTCAAAAATTCCCACCCAAATACATCACTCTCCTCTTGCTACTAATACATCCTATCCACCTTTCTAATGCATCTTTCCCCTCTCGAATACATAAATCTCCTTTCTATTACATATCTCCACTATATACCTGGATGTTCTATTTTCTCTGATATATCCCTCTTTTATGAATCTAGATGTTTGCTAATATATCAAAAAGTTCAATGATATAATTTAAAGTCCAATGATATATCTCAAAATTCATAAATTTTAAAGAACTTTTGTAATTTAATTTTTAATTATTTAATTTTCAATTATCGAGTCAACTTATTTTTTAAGCATAATTCTTAATCGTTAAGGTTTTAACCATTAAGCATGTTTATTCTTTTCTTATACAGTTAGTCACTTACTAGATTTGAATAGTGTAAAATCACTAACACTCAGTTTGGATAGTGTAATGTATTGTTTCATGATATATGTATTGTATTATATTATATCTTATTGTATTTTTTGATGAATACATTTTTTGTTGTGTTATATAATGTCATACATCATTAACTTGAATGATAAATCAATCCAAAAAAGCAGGACAGAGTAGAAATAATATAAAGAAGGCAGAGTAAAGAATAAAATATGATTAGTAAATATAGGTAAAGACAAAATGAGAAAAGAGAAAGTAATGACATAATCATACCAAATTGATCTTTATATAAAATTAGACTTTTCAAAGTTACTTAACAACGAATTTTAACGATACGATATAATAAAAGTTAAATAACAATCAAAACAAACATTATATTTAAATGAATAATACAATAGATAACTACTATTCAAACAAAGTGTAAGATATACATTCAAAGATTCCTCACAAAATTGGAAAACATAACTTACCATAGTCAACTACCATTGTCGCGACCCTTGATGTCGACTATCATCCACAACCACCATCTTTAACCATAATCACAGTTATTATACAATCAATCACCATTTTCAACTATAATCACTGTCATTGTCAATCTTTACGATCAAGCACCATCTTCAACCACAATCAATATTCATCATTAATAACTATAATCAATTATTACCATCTATATTAACCGCCATCACAACTCCTGTCATTTTCAATCTCTATAATCAACCATCATTTTCAATAACAATCACTATTTATCATTATTACCGTCCATATTAACGACCATTATCACAACCATCAACAGTTACCAATAGGATATATTGTTAAATAAATTATTGGAACAAACAAAATGCAATTGAATTTGATGCGCTCAAGGGTCCACGAGTGTGTGGACCCTTGACCGGAACAAAGGTAAAGTTCCCAAATCCCAAAGTGACGTGTCCATTGCTCCTCTTTTTTCTCTCCCCATTTTCGCTGAAGCCTTTTTCCACCTGATTTGGTAATTCTCTCACACACACACACGAGCACACGCACACACTTCCTTTGCCTAGAAGTAATTGCATCATCTCTTCACATATTACATACTAAACCCTAACCACTGGGAATTTCTGCTTCAATTGGGTCCGTTATAATCAAGTGAGTTACCTAATTCCCCCCGACTCAATTCTAGGTTTGTTTTTTTTAATTTCTATGTCCTTTTTGGATATTATCTCTTGTTATAATTTAGTTCTTTTGTTAGAAAAAATTATTCTTTGATCATCTCTTGTAGAATGTTGTCCAATCTGTTACTTGGCTATTGAATTTATTTGATGTTTCTGGGATTTTCTTTCTTGATTGAATTGGATCCATAGAGAAGAATGGTAGAAGAGGATTAGTCTCAATTTTTTTGGGATTGGAAATAGTTGATTGATTTTGATGTTATTCTGGTGTAACTGATGGAGTAACATTACTTTGTAACTATCTGTTGTATATCTATGTTTTGTGATGATAGGATGGTCTTAATTGCAGCTTAAAGCTTGTGGCTTTCTTTTGGGAAGTTTCAAGGAACATAAAGAGAACAGGCATTGTTGTTTCAAAAGAGATATTTGGAAGTGAAGTTCTCATGAGAATTTTAAGGGGAATGCAGAGAGTAGTTCTTGACAATCAAAGGGAAGTAAGCTGCTGCAAGAAATCATTCAGCAAAGGTATTGGTGTGACTGCCCCAAAGGCCAGGAAGCGAGATAAATTGAAAGTGTTTTTCTAATTTGGATTAAGGCAGAGTGATTGTTCTGTGGGTCTCTAGTTGAAGAAGGACAGCAAAAATGACACGGATACTTGTTCAGAGAGGTTCTATGGGGTCTTCATCATCATCGTCAAATCAGAACAGGTCGTCAGTTTCACTCCCTGGATCATCTGCTTCTTCTTCAGCTTCATCACAAGCACAGGCTTCTAGCACTAGTCAAGTACCATCAGCTTTGAAAGATGATGAGTTGGTGGGAGAATTCCCAGAATCGATTGCCTTGGATGAGTTTTCAGTTGGTTCCTTCAATCACAAAGGTGATGGTTATGATGCTTCAGTAGAAAGCTTTGGCTATGACCGAAGCCTCCCTGAAGATAAGATTGTTGACAATGAGAAGTTAAGTGATGGTGCTGTTGTCTGCATGGACTTCGTAAAAGGATCTAGTGGTTTAAATGAGGATTCTTCTTTGCCGGGGGCTAAAGGAAGTTCTTGTCCACCTCCTCCACCTCCTGTCCCACCTCCTAAGCCTGCTTCACTAAACCCTAACCCGAGGAAATTTTCATCAGGTAGTTCAAATGCAGTACGGATAAGATCATCAAGGGAATTTTTTGGGCAGACCAATGTGTCAACAAGGACTTCACCTAATGGATCTAGGCCATCCTCTCCGCGGTCACACACTGAAAGTGAAGGTTATAATAGTGCAGATGAGCAGAATCCCAAATTTGGATCCTCATGCAATGATGTTGTAAGTCCAAAATTTTTATCTACTAGAAACTGATAATGCTTCAGTTTATGCTCCTCTTATCCTTTTTGGGAACAGAATTGATTTGGTTTTATTTCATAAGAACATTTTCTCAGCAAAACCATTCCCCTGCTCTAAATTATGCATCACAGTTGGTTACTGTTGGAATGGCCATTCTGCTCATGTAGTTTAGCATGAGTAAAGGATGATATATTAGTAATTTATGAGATACAGTTATCCTGCTATCAGAAACTGTTGGACATATCTGAAATTTGAGAACTTGACAATTTGCATAGGAGAAAGAGAACCAGTTTGAAATTGATATAAGAAGAGCCAAAGGCCTAGAAGTTAAGAAAATGCACGAAGATGGGAACTGCCTCTTCCGTGCAGTTGCTGACCAAGTATATGGTGATTCTGAAGCTTATGATTTGGTCAGGCAGATGTGCATCGACTACATGGTAATTTTTGTACGAAATATTCTGTATAAATGCTATTTTGTTTGTTGACTTTCTTTCTTCTTTGGTTGGTTTATAAATTTTATTCAATTGATTTTGGTTTCATGTAGAAATGTGTTCTTTAACATGCTATTAGATGGGGAGATGAAGCTATCATCTTGGTTTTACATTAGAGTGCCACCAGTTTTATTGGTTCTCTCGTTTTTGATTTTTTAATTGTGAAATATAGGGGACATTGACAATTGAGAATAGAAAGATTGCACTGACAGAATAAATGTAGTGTACATTATGCTTGCTGCAAGGTAGATACTGGAAAGTGGTTGGTCTAGTTCCTAAGCATCTACCTTGGAATCAAATACGGAACTGTTAGTTTGAGAGCCAATGTGCTTTTCTATGTCTATATATGTAGTAGGTTCTTGGCATGCTGAGATGCACAGCCTAATAACTTATTTTGGTGCATCTTTTTTTTTTTGATGAAGTTATTTTGGTGCATCTTTATTTATATGCTTAGTATCTTTTGTTGTAGGAGCACGAAAGAGACCACTTCTCTCAGTTTATAACTGAAGGATTCACATCTTATTGCAAGAGAAAAAGGAGAGACAAGGTACATCATGTAATTATTCATCAATTATCTATCTAAATTGTTTTGCTGCTTCTGTCTTGACTAGTCGCAAGCAGAATTGGAGCACTTGTTACCCACAACTGTAAGAAATGTTGTTTGGACTTGAGAGCACTTGTTTAGAAAGAAGACTTTTCCATTGCTTTGGAAGAATGCTTACGATTTTCTGGAGAGAACTAAAAACTACAAGATATTTCTATACAATTCTAGAATCTTCCATGACTACATTCTTCTACATTTCTCTAAGACTTCTCAAGATTCTCCTACAATATTCTAGAGTCTTTTAGGAGCTTCAAGTTTTGTCCACAATGTTCTAGAGTCTTCCGGAAACCTCTCCAAGACTCTAATTTCTTCTCCTTGACTCTAGATTCTTCCCTTATTTTCAAGAACAAGTGGCGGGCCGTCACATTTTGATATCTGTCGCATTGGGGGAAATTGTTCTGCGTATTGATTATCTGTCTGTGTGCTTATCTTTCTTTGTTTTTCAATTCCTTGTTAGTATAACTGGAGCTGTGTTTTCGTTTCTTGGTTGTAGGTCTATGGCAACAACGTGGAAATCCAAGCATTATCTGAAATGTATAATCGCCCTATCCACATATATTCTTACAGCATTGGTAAATTCTCTTTGACTTTTGAATGTTCTTTTTGTAATAAGATTGGTGATTGTGATGCTCAGCTTTGCGGACTTGTGTCCGTTGGCTGCTTGCACTAAATTGGGGAATTTACTGATGCAGAACCAATGAACACGTTCCATAGAAGTTATAACTCAGACACCCCTCCTATCCGTCTCAGTTATCATCATGGAAATCATTACAACTCCCTTGTTGATCCTCGCCGATTATCAGTTGGTGCTGGGCTTGGGTTTAGCTGTCTGCGAGGGGTAAACTCTTTAATCTGCATACAAACCTGCTATCTGTTTTCTGTTCCTGTAAGGTGATAAGTTAGTAGTCTCCTTGAACCATCATTTCAGTAGTCGTGAAATATGATATCAATCTGTTATCTGCTACAGCAATAGCAGATAATGCTTTAGTTTATGTAGTTGAAATTACTTTTTACCTATTTCTATTAGATTCTCATCATTTCAGTTGTCTGTGAAATATGATAATGTTCTTTCTTTGCCAACCTGTATGTTAGTATCTTGTATATATATGTTTTTTTTTCCTGCAGAAAAACGTCGACAAGGATAATGTAAAAGCTGCAATTAAAGCTCAACAGGACCAACAGATTGATAACGTTGAGTACCTAAAGTTCAATTTCATACGAATGATTTCCATGCACTTGGCTTTCATATTGGTTTTCCATTTGGCTAAATGGTCCCATTTTTCAGGCGCTATTAGCTGAAGGACGCTTCTACTCAGATGTTGAGCTCACTGAAAAAGAGATGGAACGCATGGTGATTGAAGCTTCTAGGGCTGAGTATGTTGCGCATGATAATAAGTTGCGGCAACAGCTTGGTCGTCGAGAATCTTCCACATCTGGTGCTGAACCATCATGTTCAGGAACTAGTGAGTTTTTTTGTTACATTTTGCCCTTTGTATTCCTATAAGATCAGTCAATTTGTTGGTTTGAAATTTCAATATCGAATCATAGGGTCATCAGGAAGCGAGAAACGGCTGGAAGCTGGGGGAGATGTCAGTTCGCCGGATTCTGTCTTATGCGACTGCATCCAGGTTATGCTGTCGATGGGTTTCAGCTATCCACGAGTGATTGAGGCTTATAGCATATTTGGGGATGATGTGGATTCTATGGTTTGTTGCCTCATAGAAACCAGCTGTAGCAGCAGGCGCAAAGGAAAAGCAACTAAATGAGGAAAACTGAGAAAAAATTGTGTTCTTTACCTTTATCCAAAATAAATAAATGACATTATAGTCTCGTGTTTTTCTACTAGTATTGGCATTTGCTTTGTGTTCCCTTGTCTTGAGAGTACGTGACATAAATGTTTCAAAGTTCTATTACTTTTGCTGCTGCCTGCCTCCTGTTGTTATATCGAATGCTGCTTATGTATATGAATAATGCCATATAATTTTGGGCAAGAAGCAATTCTTTTGCTTAAAATTTGTTGTGGAAAGCGTTTCAGACCTGCTTGTATTGTAGTTCATATTCAGAGAAAAGGCTTAAAATAGTCCTATTTCTTTGAGTTTAGACTCAAAATAATCCTATTTCTTTCTAAAAGAGTACTAATAGTCCATATTCTTTAATAAAGCGGTGTATTTTTTGTCGTTCATTCTAACCACAGTTAATTATTTAACAGAGAAACAGCGTACGTGTCACTATTCACATGAGTCCTCTTAACTTTCCATCTACACTAGAATATCCATCGCCATAGCCAAGCCACCATGAAACTCAGAATCAGATCCTTCGAAACCAAAGAAACCTTCAAAATCGTGGTACCATCTCCTTCTTGTGCACTTCAAGAACTCAAAAATCAAAATTCTCAAGCTTTATTATCATCATCATCATCAACAAATTCCATTCATCTATCCCTAAATCGAAAGGATGAACTTCAAACCTCTAAAGAAGTTAAGAAGATACACTTTTAATCTATCAGTATTCCATTCATCTATCCTAAATAGAAAGGATGAACTTCAAACCTTTGAAGAAGATACACTTTCAATCTATCAGTATTATTTCAGGTGATCTTATCTTTTTCACTTATAATCCAATTGGGTTTCAATTTCAACTGAAATTCATATCCCTAAATTGAAAAATTTGTACACCCAAATTGTTCAAGAGTCTAAAATAATGAAAAAATTGGACACCCAAGTTGTTCAAGAATGTGGAATAGTAGAAAAAATAGACACCTAAATTGATAAATCAAAACCCCATATGGAGGATTTAATTGAGGTAGATGATAATGGAGATTACAGTGATATAATTTCAGTAATCGTTTTCTGTACCTCGATTTTTGAGCAAGCCCTGTTTCTCCGTTAAAAACAGACAATAGTTAGAATGAATACCAAAAATAAACCACTTTATTAAAGAATATGGACTATTAATGTTCTACTGGAAAGATATAAGACTATTTTGAGTCTAAAATAGGACTATTTTAAGCCCTTTCTCTTGAATCATATTAATCCGAGGCATCTTTTGACATATCTAAATGTACATAAAATGACCCGAGTATATTGAATTTCATTGAAAAAGATTATCCCTCAAACTTTTTAGTTTTGAAATGTTTGGTGCCCTACAAAAATTATTATCATACACCAAGAGTACGAGTATATTTTACTTTAGTAACTCCTTTGATAAAGCAATAAGGTATAAAGTATAACTATTTTAGGATTATATAAGATAATTTTATTTCATATTTGGTGGGAGGTACTAGTTCATCTTTGGATTATTTAACCCATCATTTTTGTTTCAATGATGAAATACGTTATCTCATATATAGTGGAATAACTTATCCTGAAATTAATTATTCCAGGATAGCATATTCCCAACCAAACGACCCCATTGTACCATATATATATTTTAGCTAAGATGTCTTCGAATTTTTTACAAACTAGCTTAGTGTATGTGCTTTGCACGTATGAGCCACATCAATTTAAAAATTATATATAAATAATAATTGCCATTAAATATAGACAATATTCATATAAATAAAATTAATTAAATATTATTAATTTGATGCAATACTTTAGTCTATTGAGCAAAAAGAAAAAAATCAATGCAATTGCTTATAATATAGATATGGTAATAGTTTTTTAATATAAAAAGTAATAATTTAGAGTTGAATATTTATAAATTAAACAATTAATTAACTAAACTTTAATGTAACAAAAGATTTCGAAATATAAAAGGAGTAGTTTAATGTTTTCAGCATTATTTTTTTCTTAAATTTGTTATATTACATACTTTATTAACAAAGTATTTGATAGTCAAACTTTTTATCAATTATTTACATAAAATAATTAAAAGTGAATTCTAAATATAGAGTAATTTTAATCCAAATGTGAATCTAGAAACCAAATTATAAAAAATTAAATAATAAATTAAGAAAAATAGTGAAAAGATGATTTTGTCTAAAGCAAAGAAGTATTATCCTACTTGAGATGTTATTTTACCAGAATAGATGAAACTTGTAAATAGAGTAAAATGTTAGTTACAAAATAAGTGAAACTTTTAAATAGCGAAAGTTTATTAGACTCAACTAACTAAGCAAGAGCATAATATAATATGAATGAAGCAAGTTAAGGTAGCATAATAATTAATATTATTTTCAATCAAGTTAATCTAGCATAACAATTAATATTATTTTCTTCAAATTCAAAAAGTGAAAAAGAAAGGGAAAAAGAATATGAAACAAAGAACATCAGTGTGTAATATAACTAAACTTGAGAATCAAATTGATGCTCGGGAATAAGTGTAAAATAAGAACCCATTTAGCACAAATCAATGAAAGAGATGAATGAATCAATTAAAGTGAGAAAAAAATTGATTGCAATTGTAAAATAAGAAAATACAAGCTGAATTGTTGATTGTCAATGATTGATGAATCAAAAGTTGAAATTGAATTATTTTTATAGAAGTAGAGAAGTCATAAATAAAAAAGGATAGGAAATAATATTTTATCATACTTAGGATTCATTGTGAAATTAGAAGAACTTTTATTGAAATAGTAGAGTTATAAAGGAAAAAGGAAAAAAAATGACAAACTAATTAATTATGGAAATATTAAGAGAATAATTAAGGAAAATTAAATTACATTTAATTTAATGAATTTTTGACATGAATTTCGCATACTTTTTTTAGTTTTCTTTTTTAACGTGTTCTTTTTTCTTTTTTACTTTTTTGTGCTTATTTTTGTGGGAGATGGTTTTTCAAACTTTTTTTTTTTGCCTATTATATGGGAAGTTTTTTATTTTTTATTTTTTAGATCAAGTCTATTCTAGTTAAAAAAAGATTTTTCATGTATGAATTTAATTATAATAAGAAAATTTTCTCTATTTAATTTTTATTATATTCAATATTAAATTTATTAAAATAATGATATAATAATTAAAAATAATAGTGAAAAGATGATTTTATCTAAAG
>JAOTQR010000092.1:21813816-21831610 GCA_025774065.1 Solanum ossicruentum | reverse complement strand
AGCCATTTTGCTTTATTCCATCATACCCCAAAGCCAAAAAATAGTGAATCTTTGGCTCCATCCGAGATTAATGGAAATTGTGGCGTGCTTAGTCATGTTACTAGAATGAAATGATGCCCTGGCTTGACTTAAGACCAAATCTTCTTACCTCTCGCACCAATAGCAGGCAAAAAAGTTCTGTTTTGATAAAATTGGATACCTGGAATCCTTCATATTCTAAATAAAATTTCTGGCCTGCATGTCGATCAATTAGTTTTAAATTTCTAAAACACGGTCGGTAAAATATAATTTTGGCAGATGGTAGTTACTACTCGATGCAATATCATTGGATAAATGAGAAGGACTTCACAATTTGCGTATTCATTCTAACTTATTTATAAAGAAAACAAATATCAATTAACATTTTCCTGTTCCAAGGTGACTGCAAGACACTGGAGGTATGGTTCCAAAAGCATCCTTTCCCTTTTGGATCTATGGCTTCAGGATTCACTACTAAGCTTTAGTTGAAATCTAAGTTGCCAGGACTCGGGGGGTGTCCAATACGTTAGGGATCTAGAGGTTGGATCCTTCATGATCTAACTTATGATTCCAGGATATGGATCTAGGTGTTGATATGGATGCGGGGATTCATCTATAAATAATTCAAATATCTAAAAGTAGAGTTATTGTGTTAACTATGAGACATTATGTAAAAACCTTGCAAGGTTGTATGAGGAAAAAATATTGATCAAGAGGAGAATCTTCAAAGGTGATATAAGGAAAAGACTAACATAGAAATTTCTATATACGAGATACTCCATTTTCTTCCATTTCATGTTAGAATTTGTTTCAGTTACAAGAATCATCCTATCTGTTCCAACCTTCTCTGTTGATTTTGGTCAAAGTCAAAATCGATCTACCAAATCTAGTATGTCCCACACCCATGTCGTGTCGACAGGGTGTGGCATCGATAGGGAAAAGTTTGAGCGACTTAATGTTGAAATAATGCTCAGGGCTCTGCAATTAGTGCCTCTGTCTTGGCACTAAAACTCTGGGTTCCAATTGTACCAGTCATATGCAGAAATGAGATTTGGGAATGGGAGGTAGAGTAGAGAGGTGGCAGCAATTTTAGGAGGAGGATTGGAGGTATGCGTCTAAAAGTAATAAATAAAAAACTTAAAACAGAAATGGTGCATGTATCTTGGTAAATTTGGTGGTTAAAGTTTGTCATATAAATTGTCATGTTCACTGAAAGTTGCAATAGGGAGTTATTCTTTCTGTGTGAGTACATATGTTCAATTACTGTGCCTTAAAAAGTGTCATTCTTGTGAGCAGATAATTTGGTGGAGGATCTGTTGGGGGATTTTGAATATGAGATCCAGCTTCCATATTTGTTGTATCGAAATGCTTCGCAAGAAGTTAATGGGATATGGTTTTATAATCAGCGTGAATGTGAAGAAGTTGCAAATCTCTTTGACAGGTAATCTTTTCACTGCTTCTCTCTCCAGAAATGATTCCTTGCATCCCTTCTGTTTCCCGTTTTGGCATGGGTAGACCTTTTGGTTCTCATACAGGGTGTTAATTCTAGAAAAACAGAAATTAATTTGTCGGATT
Source organism: Solanum ossicruentum (assembly GCA_025774065.1). Lineage (NCBI taxonomy): Eukaryota > Viridiplantae > Streptophyta > Magnoliopsida > Solanales > Solanaceae > Solanum > Solanum ossicruentum. The sequence goes on along the minus strand of JAOTQR010000092.1, from coordinate 21,830,017 downwards.
CAGTTGTTCATGCTTTTGACCTTGAAGAGTAGTCTATTCTTGTACTTTTACTTGGTTTCATTGTGATTCGATGAGGTTCATATGTTATCATATTTCTCAAATTTGAACTTGCTCAGTGCAGGTTTTCCTTTGTTTATTTGAAATGGGGAATACATATGTGGGAATATTTGTTAGTTGATAATTTTTAGATATAGTGTTTTAATTTAGTGGAAACATAGTTAGAAAACTTATAAACAATGTGATGTATAAGCTAGTGTCTACTAGGTCTAGCTTAGTTTCAGAAAATTAGTTTGCAATTAGAGCCTACTTGATGCTCTGAAGAAACTGTAATATGTAATTTTTTTGAATTATTAATTGAAGATATATGGAAGTGAGAATTCATAGCGTTTGTGCTTACTGATGCAAATCTGCACTCCCACCAGATCCTAGTTTAGTGAATTGTTCGACCAGCTTAATGAGAAACAAAGGGATCAAAAGAAGTACCTTTCTACCACACTGAATACAAACATATCTTTGATGTGTCCTCTTTGATGATTAACTTTTAAACCTATTAATCAATTTAGTGTTTACTGCTTTTTCAGGATTCTCGGTGCATATTCCAAGGTGTCTACCAAGTCAAAAGTACCATTGACGAAGAGGTATATAATTTATGCTTAACTGAACTTTTGATAAGTTCCCAGTCCCCCACCCCCTCCCAACCCCAATCCCAAACTCAGAAAAAGGTTAAAGATGTAGGGGTGTTAATGGCTTCCAGATTTTTACAAGTATGTTTTGATAGATCTATGGACCTTTGTATAGATTGTTGTATTTCATTGCCCTTAGTGAAATCTTACTGAAATGGTGCATGATATATAGTTGTTGATGTCATCCAGATGAAGGGATCTGGTCAATAAGATATAGATACTATCCTCTCTTTTTATTTTTTTTCCTTTTTGGGACGGTGGGGGGTGGAGGGGTGGGGTGTAAACATGGTGTCCAGTCCAGGTCGCGCTCACCAAACTACTAATTCCATGGAATACTTGCCACCTCCCACCAGCATGCATTAGGTGTCGGATAACTCTATCCACCAAGGATAGAACAAATGGGAAGAAATCACCTAGTGTTTTTTGTCTTTGCTGGGGTTTGAACCAGAGACCTCATGGTTCTCAACCCACTTTATTGACCACAAGGCCACACCCTTTGGTATATACTATTTCAATCTTGTTGCGTAGTAGAAGTGATCTCAATGAATACTTCAAGTACATGGCGTTTTCCAATCATACAGAGTTTTGGGTATTACATTAAAAAAAAAAACCTCTCGTAAGATGTAACAAATCTTTGTCAAGTTATGCAGTCTAAGGCCTATGACTAATTGTTAAGTTGTTTCTGGAACAATCTCTTTCATTCTGTTATCCATAACCTGACTGATGCCACTGGCTGTCAATTGGTTTCTAAAAGGAGCTTTTGGTAATATGCAATTTTACTACAGTGAATTTGAAGAGCTGGAAGCAGTTCCAACCATGGCTGTAATTGATGGTCCTCTGGAGCCGTCATCATCTACTGCATCAAATGCTCCACATCTCCCTGAGGACAATTCCTTTGTGAACTTCTTCAGTGTATGCCTTTTTTCTCCCTTCCTCTTTGCTCTTCTTTCCAATATATACTATGTCTGTTGTGCAAGAGATCTTACCGAGAGGAACAACTTTCCCGTGTGCAGTTCTTTTTCAAGATCTTTAGATACTCTTGCCAAGCATTTCTTTTCAGATCCTTACTTTTGTATAGAGCTAGTTTCCTTAGATATAGTGGGGTATATGTGATACACATTCAGTATGTTGGTGGGAAATGTGACTCTTGTGCAGTTCAAAACGCTACTAGTTATTTGACCCTGATATACAAGGGTAGGACACTGTCTAAATTTCTTGGATGAAGTCTCGAGGAGTAATGATACAACAATTCAGGCCATGAAATTATCAGGGTCAAGACCAAGGTTACTTTGTTGGCAGGATTTTTTTAATAACATTAATTAAAAAACTAGCCAATGACTAATTTATGTTAGGGCAGCCCAATGCACTAAAGCTCCCTCAAGGTACGGAGAAGGGCCCTATCACAAGGGTCTATTGTATGCAACTTTACTTTACATTACTGTTAGAGGCTGTTTCCGAGGATTAATTTATGTTAGTGAGGAAAGAAGCATGAAGTACATATTAAATACTTCTTGAAAGAAAAAAATACCCGGGAAGTTTGTTTTCGGCTATGTTGTATAATCTTGACTAAATTTATACTTTTCTTGCAGAATGCTATGACAATTGGGAATGCTTCTAGTACTGCAGTTCAAGGGCAGCTATACCACTCATCTCCAGCTACTCTACCTCCCTCTCGTCCTCCTGCTTCTGTTCCTTCCTCTTCAGCACCAGTCCTGCTTTCATCTCCTCCTCTTTCAGCTTCTTCCCTTTTGAGGCCCCTCCATGATGCACCTGAACCAGACATCAGTGCTAAATGGTCTTCAAATCTGGTGAAGCCATCATCTTTTTTTGGTCCTCCACCTGCCTCTTCTCCGCTGATGCCTCCCATTTCTTCATCAGTGCCCACTGCTCCTCCACTTCTTCCCCTTGGGAATCTACAGCGCCCTTATGGAGCTCCTTTGCTTCAACCATTTCCTCCGCCCACTCCTCCTCCTTCTCTCACTCCTACTTCTGCTCCTATCCCAAACTATGTACCTGTTGTTAGCAGAGATAAAGTGCGGGAAGCCCTTGTAATGCTTGTTCAGGTATGTTTTCCTAGATTCCTTAGTTACCTTGCTTTGCTAAACATTCTTGAAGACGTTAAGCATTTAGTCATCTGCAGTTAATTTCTGTGTTGTAATGAGACATTGATACAACAAGGTAAAAAAACTCCTCTGAGAGGATATACTGAAGGAAACCAACTGTTCTAACTTGCATAGCTATGTAGGGAACAATCCACATAATGTGCGTAAGAATATGCAGTAATAACTCTAAGGACTTGATTTCATCTGGAGTCATGTCTGGAAGCTATTCCACCTGAGAAGCATGATAACATTTGCAGTCTAGGATTTCTGAACTCTACACCTTTTACAAATATTATATGGTGCATCAGTGAACCTGATTACCGTCTGGTTGCTCTTGCATTGCATTGGACATTTAACTAGAATATTAGAAACTACACCACATATGATACCTAAGTGTTGTTTGGTTTCTTATTGCTTATAAGTAATTGATCATAGAAAAAAGGGATCTGTATGACAGTCTGACAGACTGTTACACATGTGAGAATAATGGAACTTAGCATAACCATGAGCTTACTCTAGGGAATTTCCTTGACCCTGTTCTTCTTTTCCCTAGGTATGGATAAGGTAACCAATAGTGTGCAAGATGGGTTTGATGGTGATGTCATTCATTGATGTTAATATTTTAATTGGCAAAACTAGCTAGAGGGTAAACTAAAACCTGATATAGAGAAGCACTCTGGAAAATAAGGGATTTGTGATGAGTAGAAGTAGAAAATAAGCATTAAAAATTTATCCTCGGACCTTCACAAGAAGAACAGAAAGTAAATTGAGATTGGAGGGGTTCTCATTGGCTAAATGTAGAAATTTCAGTTTCCTAGGCTCAGTCTCCCAAGAGGAAGGCATGAAAGATGAATATGTGGCACAAAGTTAAAATAGAATGGGTGAAGAAGAGAAGTGGCATAGGAGGTTTATGCGTCAGGAAGATACATAAAATGAGAAGCATGTTTGTGTATATCACTGTTATATAGGAACAAGTACTGGGCTTCTTCACTGGATAAGTATCCTAAGAATGTAGATGTTAAGATGGATATGCGTAGTATGAAATTGGACTAGATTAAAACTAATCACATCAAGCAGAGGGTGCAAGTAACTAACACATAGGATAATATCTTCTATAATAGTCTGCATGGCTGCATAGACCTTCAAAAGCATTGGTGGGTTGTTCAAACAGAAGATAGTCGTTTATGCTGTACAATAGGTTGTGTATTTTGCTTCAAGGAAATGCAGAATTGATGACCTAATTTTTCTTTGTGAAATTCCTGATTCCCCCTTCAGTATTTTCCTTATTATATGCATATTTTTTGTGAATTCCTCATCATATTCCCTATTATATGGGCTTATTCTATTGGTACTGTGAGAACACGTGAGTATTTCACTAATAATAGTTGCCTAAAACGGATCAACTCTCAATTCAAGTGCTATACCAGAATGGTGGAATTGGTATCAACTTAAACCTGTAAAAATGTTATAACTTTTTTCTGCATGAAATCATTGGTCAACTAGCAGTTTTATGTACCAGGTGTAAAATGATTTAAAAGAAATATGATCTTTTTGCCCTATTAAAAAGGAAAGAGAAGGGTAATCTATTTGCTTGTCTTTTTGTTTTAACCCTAGGAGAATTGCACCCCAAAAGGTGGCTATTGAGGTGGGAGAACCCAAAACTAAAAATACTCCACATCAGCACTTTGTAGCACCAATGTGGAAATGGACCATAGCAAATGACCACACTCCGCATCCATTTTCCTCGCATCACCATCCAAGGCACAAAAGGTGGTGGGTGGCTCTGATACCATGTTATAACCTAGGGAGAACTACACCCCGAAAGACAGCTATTAAGGTGGAACAACCCAAGGCTATAAAATACCCCACATCAGCAGTTTTTAGTACTGACGTGGGACTTTGCAATGGACCATAAGACTTTATCCCCCCGAAAAGATCATCTATATGCTTTCTTGCCTAACCAAAATATAGGAGCAATATTTTTTGGACTTAGCAAAAGCTTTCTAACTGCTCTGCAATTCAGAAGAGGCAATCCATTGGTAGTCCCTAAACACCATGAAGGAAACCATAAATTTTTGCCTGCCCAAAGAATGCCAAATTAGCTTCTTGGTAATCTATCAAAACCAGAGAATTTGGCAGGAGATGGATAAAAACTCAGCTGTAAAATACAACTATGCTGAACAATACCTATCATGGACTTCTAGAGAAACTGACATTTAAGAACACTGAAGAGGTCTTGAATTCAGCTATTGTGAACTAGTGAGGGACAGCTGTAGTAGTTAAGGAGCTACAGTCGTGTAGTAAGTTCACGGGTTATTGACTTGTCTACTCTTGATAGAGTCATGGTAATGCTTTTGTTATTTCTGTTTAATTTTTGTCCATTCTTGTTCTTGTGCGTATTGTTCCATTTACGAACGTCTTGATAAGATAACTACTGGTCTCTTTGTGCTTCTAATCTGATTTTTATTTCCTTAACAGGACGATCAATTCATAGACATGGTATACCAGGCAGTGCTGAATGCTCATCAGTCATAATTCAAGGTGGAACTCGAAATCATCTGATGAAATTTCATTATGTCGTTTCAGTGGGGTTAAAGAAGAAGTTCAAATGGTCAGTATATAGGGAGTTGTGTGTGAGACCTGCTATGTATAGTTATGTATTTTGTTTCAGTGCGTTAGCTTTTGGAGTTTAACCTCTTCGTAAATAGTTTCTTTTTGGCTATGGTCTGAACATTCCAGTTTTGTTCTTTACATCGCTAAAGCAAGAGTAATGTGAACCGTCGTTTCAACAATTGTGTTTTTATGGTTAGTCCCTAGTCCGGTTTAGTACAAAAGATTCAAGAATTGTTTACCATAGAATCTGACGTAATATTCTTGATTATCATACATGATTTCATATTAAGTTGGTATAATATAGTAGAATAACAACAGAGTTGATACTAGGATATTATCAAATACCGGAATCAAGGAGTGACCAACAACTAAACACGGTATCATTAATTTACCATAGATATCATTTCCAATAATACGCCACAACAATAACGACCTAAAGGATCTCAAAGTAATTTGAGTCTAATGAAAATTGGAAAAACTCATGTTAATGGCCAAAGGAACCATGGAATCAGTTTCACTATCTTCATTATATTGTTATTATTGTCTCTTCATACAAAAGTGTGAAAATTGGAAAAAGTAGCACATCAACAACTTAGTGAAGAAGCGAGCAGCTGAAACTATATAAAAGGAGCTCGTGCAAACCACGTAGCCAGTGTGCTCATGGCATACGCTAATTTTGAAAGGGTCTTCTTCAATGAAGATTCCAACATAAAATATCTTTATTTAGACTAGCTGGTTATTTGCTTTGGGGTTGACTGACTTTCTCTATCGATCCATCCAATTAACTATAGTGTTCATTTAAAGGATTAAATCAGTCCCATGTTGGATTGCCTAATCTAGGTTTGTGTCTTAATTGTGTTTCATTAAAAAGGATAAAAGTGATGATGTCAAGAAAATAGATAATTAATTATAGAGGTCTGAATCCAGTTGAATCTTATATCTTTTGATACTCAACATAAATTTAAATAAATAATGGATTCAAAGATGAGAATCTTAAAATATTAAATTCATACAATATAATTCGTACATCCCTTCCAATTCCATTTTAGATGGACATCTTGCTAAAAATATTTGTCCAATATTTATTTGATTACTTACTAAATCAAGATAGAATTAATTAAATTTGTTCCCATTTACCCCTATAATATAATATGGTCTTCGGAAATTTAAATAAATTTTCAAAATTCAATATATCTTTTCTTAAGGAACTAATTAATATGAACAAAAGCAAAATAGTAAAGTTGATAAATTTTCAAAATTCAATATTTCTTTTCTCAAGGAACTAATTAATATGAACAAAAGCAAAATAGTAAAGTTGATGAATCACCGTTTAAACTCATTTATTTCTTTTTTTACCAAATCAGAATAGATACACATATTGGTAATTGAGTTCCACTTACCAACACATTATCCAAAACACAAACCATTTTATCTATAAAAATCCACATGGCAATAAGGGATTGATCAACAACATATCTATGAATTTTATGATAGAGACAATCCTACTTGTCACCACACATTTCCCAAATATGAATGTTGTCCACAGAAATCATGAGATATTTGTACACTCTTTATTATTCCCAATGCTAGCAGAATAGTATTGTCTCAGAGAAGAAAGGTAACAAGAATGGCATCCACAATGTCCAGTGTTACAGGCTTAGCTAACTCATCTCTTTCTCGATTCTCTTCTCCAAACACTCGTCTCACCTCAGGTATAAACTTTGATCAATATTTTGCATTTACAAGATATTTCAAGCCTCTTCGTTATATGGCTTACTGTGTATAGGTTTTTTGTACCATCAGGTTAAGTTGATTTTAGAACAATTGATAATTCCTCATAGCAAGTCTGAATTAAAAAGGGAGAGTGAATCACATTAATTGAGAGAAGAAGGGACAGGCTAGGTCACGTTATAGCCGGTTAAATTAAGCTTTGTGGTGTAAATATTCTTTATTATATACAACTTAAATTCATTTCGAAAAATTATCAATGTTGTATAATTATTATTTCTAATTATAAAATGTTTGTATTTTCTCTTGTTAGATTTCCTGGCACCACCACTGCCAGCAAGAAACCCTATAAGGGTAGCAAAAGCTTCAGGAGGCAGAGTTACATGCAGGTAAATGACCAAATTAAATAAACAATTAACATAATGATTTTATGTATAAATTTGTTTAATTTACTTATATGTGTTTTAATGATATTCAGTTTTCAGAGGGACTGGTTAAGGAGAGACTTGAATGTGATTGGATTTGGTCTGATTGGATGGTTGGCTCCTTCAAGCATTCCAGCAATCAATGGAAAAAGTCTTACTGGACTTTTCGTTGAAAGCATTGGCAATGAACTCTCTCATTTCCCAACTGGACCTGCTCTCACTTCTCAATTCTGGTACTGAGGATTCATTTGATATTATCTTTACTTTCTTAAATTTTATGTCATTGAAATTGGAGTTTGTGGACAGGCTATGGTTGGTATGCTGGCACTTGGGGTTGTTCCTGTGCTTGACATTTGGACAGATTGGATTCAAGGGACGGACTGAGGACTATTTCTCTAAGTAGAAGATTATTTTCTTCTGCAAATTTCCTTGTATAAATTTTAAATAAGCTACTCTAGTGTTTGCTTATTCATTTTCTGCATGTTATGGACAAGAAATACCTTCTTCTTAACAAGCTTTTTCAATTTTTCTACTTATTAGTCAAAGCATGAGATATGAGATTAATGTGTAATTATAGACAATGATACAAAATCAAATGGCAAGCTCAATATGCTAAAAGCCCCTGCCATGTAGAAGGGCATAACCACAAAGGTTTATTATATGCTCTATCTTCCCCAAATCTGACTTGTGATATTTCACTATATATGTTATTATTGTTATGATATAAAATCAAAATGTGGAAAATGAAAGAATTAAAAATAAAGATAGAATATAAGGTAGACAATTGACAAAGACCAATGAACAATCAATTAAAAACAAAGTGAACACATAAACTATTGAGGAATACTTTCAAGTAAATGAAATTCCATTTGAAAACATACCTTGTAAAGTTGTGTAGTACAGTGATAAGTGATCATTAAATCTCTTCTATTGTATTCACTAATATTTTATTCATTCTTGGAAAGATAAAAAAAATATGTGAGTAACGTAGACGATAAATTATTTTCTTCTCCAAAGACATGAAAAATAATCATAGTAATGTTCCTGTTAGATTGTTGATACTCAAAACAAACTCAAAAAAAGGATACAGTAACACGATTCAATTGCAATGGAAAAAAAATACTGATGGCTATCTTATTTCGTATCACCGGTTAAACTAAATTGATTAAGTTAAATATTTTCTAAAAGTTAGTTTGTTTTGAATTATTTGAGCTATAAGCAAATCAAGTGTTGTATCAAAAAGAAGAGAAACTGAGTAGGGCCACACGAATTACAGAATACTGCTGTATTTTTTAGGCCGTTGAATGGGGCCCTTCTCTTCCTTTTGCCAATTTTAAGCTATCAGCAACGGCTACAATTGCATACGATCAATAATTATCCAGTAAATGTTGAAATAGTATCAAACAACTCTGTTTCAAAATTCAAGTAGACAAAATGTATTTTATTGATCATTGGTATTTAGCCCTTTTCCCATAGGGCTTTGATTTGCATGCCAATCATTGATTATACTATCTTCGAAAGCCTAAAGGGCTATTTCCCACTTCTCTTCTTCCCTCTTTTTTATTATTAAAGTAATTAAAACAGTTGAGTTGCACAGTGGAAAATGAGCTCATCAAGATCAACTTCTCTGCATATGCAAACAGAGGGCTCTGATGACTTGTCGGTTTCGGCAAGAAAACTGGCTTCTACTCTATGGGAAACTAAACTGAAGGATTTGGAGGAAATGGGTTGGAAAGAAAGAGTTTCCAAATTGGGTTCAGCAGCTCTGCAATTCTCCCCTGTTTCCGAGGTAGCTGTAAATTCTTCTTTTGGGGATTTTCTTGGAAAGTTTGTGCTTTGAATTTTACCATTTGTGTCTTGGATTTTGCAGAACATGGAACGATCCAAAGTGGGTACTCATAGAAGAAGAAAACATAACAAGGCTGAGCTCTCTCGCCAAGATGGTTGCTCAATGGAGGTAGTCATTTCTGTTATTCTTTAATGCTACTCACGTTTAAGCCATTTTTAGTCGAGGATATCCTGGAATTTGAACTTGAACTCTCATGGTTCTGATGCCATTTCATTAAATATTACGGGTGCTTAGTGTAGATTCACGTAACTGACAATTAGCTTGAAATTGAAGCAAAGTAGTTGTTGAACCTATCCAAGTTTCCACAGACCACAGTAATACTGCTTGTATGGTCTAAAAGATCACCATTGATTTTTCGGAACTTTTTCCTCTTCATAGAATGCAGAACAATGCGTTAAGATTTTATCACTATAAATAACATTAATGGCGTTTGGACGTGCCCTTAAGCATCTTCAAAGTCTATCTTAGGAAATGGACCAAAAAATTATGAACAAAGGAACAGGACATGTGAATTGATTCTGGTTCAGGTTCGATCAGAGCCAACAGGCCATGTTTTGTTTTCCAACACTAAATTGATATAATTTTGAAACTTTTGTTGTGATGGATTATTTTTTGGTAAGGTCTCTGAAACTCTTACTGCTCTCAACTGCTGCTACTTTCTGTTAGCTACTCCACATTGAAATATATGGTTAATACAAGAATGAATATGCAGCTTGATAGGACACTAAACCATGAACAGACTCTAAGCAGACATCATTTGAAGGATTTGTGTCATGGCCTTACCACATGCAAAGAGCTGTTGCAAGTTCTGAGGCATGTCTGGAATCTCAAAGATCAGAAATCTACATGTTCATCCCTTTTATCAGCTATAAATACAGAGCTTGACTGGTTGTGTGGTGAGGTGTCTAGATTGATACACGAACACAAGCATAACCACAGTGAAGTTGATATCCTCTTGAAGAAGTTTGAAGAAGAAAAGATGGCTTGGAGGGTAAAAGAGCAAGACAAGATTCATACTGCCATTTCATCCGTAGCCAGGGAGTTCAAGATAGAGAAGAAACTGAGGAAGCAAACTGAGAGATTAAATAAGAAGCTTGGCAGAGAATTGGCTGATACAAAGGCATCTCTTTCGAAGGCAGTCAAAGAACTTGAAAGCGAGAAGAGGGACAGAGAGATATTGGAGCAAGTGTATGATGAATTAGCCAGAGGTCTTGGAGAAGATAGAGCCGAGATGGAAGAATTGAAGAGACAATCTGCTAAAATCCGGGAAGAGGTGGAAATGGAACAGAAAATGCTTCAACTAGCTGGTGTGATGCACGAGGAAAGAGTTCAAATGAAGCTATCAGAAGCCAAATATCAATTTGAGGAGAAAAATGCAATTGTGGATAGGTTAAGGAATGAACTTGAAGCATACTCGGCATCCAAAAAGGGCCAAGAACAAGGCGGCGATTCACCTAATTATGAAGCAATCAATGAGCATGAGAGACATTTGAGAGGAACACTTCCAAGCACACACCATTACCGGGATAAAGAGAAGGCAGATGGAAAAATACTCAATAAAGAAGAGGATGGAGAAGATGGTGATTCAGCTGATAGTGATCTCCGCTCAATTGAATTGAACATGGGTGATAACAGCAAGAGCTATCAGCAGTGCTCTGCTCAACAGAATGATCTGAATAGGTTGTTGGTCTCTGGTAAAAATAACGGGAGGGGGTCCATCTCAGATAAATTCCCAACGCAAAGCATTTCATTAGAAAGGGAAACTTCAGATGGCATAGAGTGGGAATTCTGCATGGGAGAAAAAGAAAACATGAACAGTACTATGGATAGAGGAATTTCAAACTTTCTTAACAATGGAGAAACACTAGACTTCTCTTCTCAATATTGGAAAAAGGATCATGCGGATGAGATGGAGAGATATAAAATTATCAAGAATCTTTGCGACCGTATCATTTCTGCTTCAAGAATAACATCCTCTCAAGGCTTTTCTGGTCCAACCAAGAACTGTAGCCAACAGAAATTGTCTGCCAATGATCCTAACAAGGTGAGGGTGAGGGCTTTGCCATCTTGCAGGGAGAAGCTCGAAGTAATACCAGAGCTTATTAAAATGTCATGCAGGGAGCTACTCGAATGAATGCCAGAATGCCAACAGAATGTAATGGTCCTAGTTATGTTCTTTTCTGAATGAATAGCTAAAATATCTGAAAATTCAGGGATGTCAACAGAATCACAAAAATTTCTATGTTGTATGAGACAAAACAGTTCACAACTTTGCCAATGTCCTCTAAGGAATGAATAAATGTTTGCTCTATTCAGAACTATATGACTTTAGATTATTCATTTTTTAGCCTCTAGTGACACCCCTAGTATCAAATCACGTCTTTGTATATTCTGTTACAATCTTCACCGTACTCACTTGTGTTTCCAGTCAATTCCACGTGGGATTCCACAGGCTGAGGACTAAGGTTACTAATCTGTTCTTGGTGGAAGAATGTAAGATTCTTCCTGAGAAATTTCTGTTGAGTGGTATCCATTTTATCATTTATGTGGATTCAAAGCTTTACAAAAGTCTGTGTTAATGCTCAGTAGGTGTAATTTATCATTGGAGAGAAAGCGAAACTTATATTGATCTTTCCCGTGCTTAACCTTATTAATAAATCTTTTCATGCATAAAGCACCTCCAAAAGGACATCTTATATTATATTGAAGAAACATCAACAGCTTCAAGAGAAAAAAAATGCACTACATAGCAGCTAGTTCATTCAAGTTGGTTTACTCTGGGACCGATGCGAGCACACAATGGATTCTTCATCACGACGTGAATTCCAGCTTCTCAGATAGATCAACATTGTTTCCATCCACAGCCTTCCACTCAAAATGCCAGATCAAATTAGCCACAAAATACTCTAAATGGAGCATAGCCAAGCCATATGCAGGACATACTCTTCTCCCTGCACCAAAAGGCATCATCTTGATCTCTCTAACCCCTGTTATATCAAACGCTTCTGCATCATCGCCGCCCACTGATAAGAACCTATCTGGATTGAAATCCAAGGGATTCTCCCACATTTGGGGATCCAAACCCATATCTGCAACCATGAAATTGATTGCTAAATTCTTAGGGATGACATAACCGTTGAGTTCCACTTCCTCAGTTACCGTGTGCGGCTGCAGGAAGTGACCTGGTGGATGCCGCCTTAGACCTTCTAAGACCACTGCTTTTAGGTAAGGCATTTTATCTAGATCTTCCTCTTTCACTACCTCCTCCTCCTCCCTCACTCCATCCAGCTTCGAATTCCCGCTGCTCACTACCTCAGATATCTCCTGGTATAGTTTTTCCTGAATAGAAGTGTATTTAACCAAGTTAGCCATAATCCATTGCAACGAGGTGGCCGTAGTATCGGTGCCAGCAGAGAGGAACTCACTGCAAAGGCTAACAATCTCTCCCTGATTAAACCTCCTCTTTTTCTCAGGGAATTCCAAATTCAGCAACGTCTCCACATAAGCCACTATATCTTCCTTAGTTTCTGCTTTCATTCGAGCCTTGATCAGAGGTATAAAGGTACTCTCTTGCTCTTGTATCATTTCGTTAAGCTCCTTCCACTGATTCCTGAATATGATCTTTTGAAGTGTTGGAATGCTGAAACGAAGCGAATCAAGTTCAAAAGAGGTAGAAGGAGATGTTGATGAATGCACTTAAAGACATCCCAGTAAGAAGTAATTAGATACAGTGAACTCGATTCACCAGGCAAAAAGCCTAGGGAAAAGGTGAATAAGAGAAATGAGTAGGGAAAGAAGAAAATCTTATTTTACATGACCAATCATTGGGAAACACTTTGGAAGAAAGAAGATCTAGAATTACAATTTCTTTCAGACGAGTCTTGTTTTGTTCTGCATATGTTTTACTTAGAATTATTGTAGGATCAATCATTTTAAGTGGATTCATGTTTTGAGAAGTTGTAACAAGTTAGTTAATCTTAGAGTTGTGTTGAAAAGAGTTTGAGTACTTACTGAATTATAATTTGAACACCTCTGTAAGTTAGTGAAATTGGTTGAAATTCTATGTTGTAGTAGTAATAATTCCTTTCTTGAGCAAAGAGTTTTTTTACTATAATTTTTGGTGCAGATTTGTTTAATATTTTTTCTGCAGCACGGTAAATAAAAACCTTTAATTCTTTACGTTAATTTTGTTTAGTGTTTTTTGCAGGCTGATAAATAAGAACCCAATTTTTGTTAGTAGGGATGTTCACGGTCAGTTACTGGTCATAACAAAAACCAAATTAACTTAATCGGTTTTTAAATTCTCACAACTAAATCAAATCAAACCAAATCAATTATAGTATACATTTATCGGTTTGGTTGCTATCGATTTTGATTTGATTTTTTTTGATTCGATTATTCGATTATTAATCATATACAAAAATAAAAGAAATTAGATATTCCAAATAGAGAAAAAGTGACATCGATTTATTCAAAATGAAAATAGTTAGAACCACTGATATTATAGAATTTTCAATAATTAAATTTACTGTGAATAATGTTTCAAAACACACTATTTTGACCTAGAAAGAAGAGATAGTGATATTTCTAGTCCACCAAGAATTATCCTAGAACATTCATATAGATGAAATCAATAAGATAAATGTTCTTGTCTTGAGTATTTAGGCTTTCATAAATAGATTAAAAAACAAAATATGATGAAAATGTATATAAAATCTTTAAAATTATTTTTATAAATAATGTATGTATAATCATAAAATATATGTGTATAATTTATTGATTTGATTTGATAATTTCTTTGATTTTTTTTAAAAAATGCAAACACAAACTAAATACTATTATTTTTTAAAAATTAAAATCACATCAAACTAAATCTAAATAAAATTAATTCATTTAATTAATTTAATTTAATTTTTTGATTTGGATCAGTTTTATCCGAACACTTTCAATTGTTAGGGTCGAGTGGCTTGCATCCTTTCAAGAAGAGAGAATAAATCTAATGTCATATTTCTCTTTTGGGAATAAGTTAAGTTTGACCCATACGTTTCCAATCGAAATTATGTTACGTATTTATATTGGGACCCATGCATGCAACCTCCTGTAACGTAAATAATGGCACGTGTCCGATGCACGTGAATTCCCCATGCTCAACCAAGGAAAAAGAAAAACAGGTGACTCAAAACAGTAAACTTGAAGAGAAGCCACCTTTTGCTTCCTTTTTCATTGATTCTCTTCTTTTTCTTCAGAGATTCCAATACCGTTTTAGTTAGTACAAACAGAGGGGGAAAAAGGAAGAAGAAGAAAAGACGGCGTCTTGAAATTCTAAGTTTTAAAAAAAACTGTATTGAGTTTATTATGGAGAATGGGCATGTATCAGGTTGTTCAAGAAATACTGGAACAGGGAGAAATGAAAATACAGAAATTTCGATAGCGAGTGCGTCTTCAATGTTTCCTGGTTTCAGATTTTCCCCAACAGATGATGAACTGATATCGTATTACTTGAAGAAGAAACTTGAGGGGTCTGATAAGTGTGTTGAAGTTATTGCTGAGGTTGAGATTTGGAAACATGAACCTTGGGATTTACCAGGTAACTCTTTTTTAATATGTATCTATGTATTATTATTATGATGGCGAAGGCGCCGATGAACAGAGTTACTTGGTACTTAAAATATCTTCATTAAACTTTCTTAGGTTATTCCTTTTGAAACAGGGTGGATTATGGTCGAGTTGTTTAGAACACCACGATTATGTGTATATATTATGATAGTGGAGGATCTTTATGATAGAGAGAAGTTGGTTAGAACACAACACCACCATTGTGTTACCAGGGGCTATTTTAATTTGAAAATTATTGTCCATGTGAAGCCATGGTACCTCCATAAAATTAGGTCTAATGTTGACTTTTGACAAATGATGCATTTGGTCGAAAGCTTAGTTATTCACCTTTTTGACTATGGATATTGGCACCCATGCTACCAAATGGTTAACTGGTGTATGTATACGTTCGGTTCGAAGCATATGATATCGAGTAAAAGGTTGAGACCGCATCATAGCTTGTCCGCTAATTGGAGCAGATAGGCAGGCTAACGCAGGGTGTTCCACCGTTAACAGGAATATTGCTTCTTCGATTTTAAATTTTAGTTGTTTCTACTTTTGCATATGCCTAGTTTGCTTGATTAACAAAGAATGGAGAAAGGAAGTCTGAATATGTTGTTAGTGATTAATTTTTTTTTAATTTGCAATTTCTCTGTGTCATTTTTTCTCTTTTTTCAAAGAAGAATAATGTGATTGTTTCCACAGTATATTCATTCTGGATTCTCTTTGCCTTAACTAGACTGAACTTTTTCCCCTGTTTTTTGGTACATTAAATGGAGTCAAAATTTTGTCTAAGGGGTGTCACAATTTAAGGAAGTTAAATTATTTAGAAGCTAAGAGGTGTCAATATATAATATAATAATATATACACATAAAGGAAATATTTTTACTAATTTTTCGATAAGGTTGACACCCCATGAGTGAATGTGGCTCCGCCACGGAAAGCACAGAACAGTGATGGATGCTCAAATGTTCCCCCTTTTATCTTTCAAAAAGGTAAGGAATTCCTACATTGATGGAACAAATAGGAAAGTATGCCCATACTAAGAAGAAAAGAAAGGAATAACCTCCTCTTCGATAATCATTAATAAGATTCTTCTGTGTGTCAACTTCTTTGAATCTTAGATCGATTTATTTTGATTTAAAAGTGAAGAATCTCTTGTTTTGACCCCCCCCACCCTCTCCACTCCTGCAACCCCACCCGCC
>JAOTQR010000092.1:21803007-21813716 GCA_025774065.1 Solanum ossicruentum | reverse complement strand
AATTATTAAAAAGATTTTTCTGTGTGCCAACTTCTTTAAATCTTAGATCGATTTTTTTTGTTTTAAAAGTGAAAAATCTCTTGTTTTGACCCCCCCCCCCCCCCCCCCCCCCCAAAAAAAAAAAAAAGAAAAAAAGGCAATTAGGCAAAGAGTGCTTCTAAATGAAGTAATGTCATAAGGTTTAGAAATATAAAATAAGTAGTTTCTTGATTGAACGTATAGCTAATCCTCCCCATTGATCTCTTATATAGAATACATTGTCAGCCTTTAAGCTGCCATGGTTTCAACTGCATACAGTTGAAGGAAAATTTTTAGTTGGTTATATGCCGTGATGTATTAATAGTTAGGATAGGCAAAGCTAAGCATCTTAGTATGGTCACCACCATATGCTGTAATATAAGATCTTTTACAGTTTATAAATATTTTATTCATTTTTCATTTGTTCAATAAGGTGCTTGGAAATTATGAGAAGCATCACATTATGTACCACCTTTAGCCCTATTCAGTTGACTGTCGTTATTCGGTACTCTATGAGTAGTAACTCATACCTACATACCTATTCTATTAATTGATTAACCCTTATTCACATGTACCAGCTAAATCCGTCATTCAATCAGATAATGAATGGTTCTTCTTTTCTCCCCGTGGAAGGAAGTACCCAAACGGATCGCAAAGTAAAAGGGCAACTGAATCTGGTTACTGGAAGGCCACAGGAAAAGAACGTAATGTGAAGTCTGGTTCAAATATCATTGGTACAAAGAGAACCCTGGTGTTCCACACTGGTCGGGCACCTAAAGGACAGAGGACACAATGGATAATGCATGAATATTGCATGATTGGGAACACTAACTATCAGGTAATTATGAGCTCTCCTAGGATGTTCAACTGTATTGCACGATGTTGTTTTGGGCTGTGATATTATTCAAGAGGGAGAATCCACTTGGAGCTATTTCTTTTGAATTGATAACTGTAAGATCTGGTGGGGATATCTCTAGCAAAGTTTTTATTTGTTGATCAATCTAATTCTTCCCCTGGCAGAAGCCTTCATCAGGACTTGACGTGATCTGAGATTCAAATACTATCCACTTTCCATAAATATCTCTCAATGAGATAGTTCCTTTGCTTCAATATACGACTTCCTAAAAAAATGTCAGTCATCTACATTTTAAAGTGTTTTGATGATTTGGTCTGCTGTGTTACACAGGATTCTATGGTTGTCTGCCGCCTCCGAAAGAATAGTGAGTTCCATTTGAATGACACCCCAAGAAATCAGAGGAATCCACTGGTTGCTACTGATAGTGCAACTGCTATGTCTGGAGCAGGACAACTGGGCAGCTTGGAATTGGTCAATGTCGCAGATTGCTGTTCAAAGGAAGGTAGTAGCAGTTTTCATTCCCATTCAGTTGAGCAGATAGACACTGGATCAGATTCGGAAAAACCAACTAAAGAATTCTCTCAGCACGATTCATCTGGCCACTTCAAGGTTTTGGTTTTGTCACCATCTTCTGTTGCTCATTTGTAAATGTGTCAGCATACTTCTCCGTGGTGTTGATCCTTTCCATATCACATAACATAATTCTGTCCGTCTTTTGGTCTTAATATTCTGCTGTATGGGTTGCAGGATTGTGACGTTGAAGATGACTGGTTTGCTGATATAATGAAGGATGATATCATTAAGCTAGATGACTCTTCACTTAATCCCAGACCTATTTCCATGATCCCTGTTAGGCCTGAAACCTCTGAATTATCAAATCATGAAGCTCAAGCTGCGATGTCCTCTGTGGTTCCTTTCCAGGGCACCACAAATCGAAGAGTCAGACTTGTAAGAGAAATTGTAGCAAAGTGTCGGGTAAAGGGATCTGAATCTTACAAAGCTATCAAGAAGAATAAAGTCGGAGTGGGCACAACTAGTTCAGAAAAATGGTTGAGAAATATGTTTTCAGTTAAATGGATGAGACAACATTTGATCCCAGTATGTCTGGTTACCTTGATATTACTGGTCGTGCTTCTTAGTTTGTTGGGAGTCTCACAGCAATTTAAATGGCGTAGTCTTCTTCTCATCTTGGCGAGACGCTGAAGTTGACACCATTCTGGTATGTTTTCTTAGTAATAAAGAATTCAGAGTGGAAATTGAAGAATGGTTATGTGAAAAATGAAAGAGTGGCTGCTCTATGTTTGTGTTTGAGCTTATTTAAGTAGCAAATTGTGTAAATCCAGAAGTACCAGGTGATATATGGTAAATAGATTGTGTAATGTTTGTTAAGGATGTACTGGTGCTTGTAACAATATACAACCATTTATTTAGTTATACTATGATCTATTTGGATGCGCAGTTGTCTATTTTCTGTTGAAATTATCTAGTGTCATTTTTCTTTTGTTGATGATCATCTTTTTCGTAGTAGATTATCAACCTATTAAGGCTAGTTAATTTCTAACAAAGGTAGTAACTATCTAGTAGTCATATATCTCTCTTGCCATTATCACATGTCAATTGTATTTGTAATCGGTTCTTGAACCATGGTCGATAAGTAACCACCTTATTAGACGATTATCTACTCACTGTCGATAATCAACCTTCTTTTTGGTGGATTATAAACCACTGCCGTGATGGATTATGATCAATCTATACACGTTATGCAGAATTTACTTTCTACCCAATACATGAAGAGGGGGCAAGTGTTTGAGAAGAATGCGACTCGACAGTAAAAGTTGGCCAGTTGTTGTTCCTAGTTCTGATAAGACTTAAGTTTCATAAAGGGCGGCGCCACTTTCTACAGGACAATGATTTGCATGAGGGAGATGTTTTACGTTTTAAGCTAATTGATGAAGAGAATTTCATATTGAAAGTTGTCATTAGGCGCAATTGAAGTATAATTGAGACAAATCCCTTTGATTGTTAAGCTTACTATCTGGTTCAAATGTGAACTGAACATTGCATATTCATATTGGAATAGAAGGTTAATGTAATCAGAAGCTTTATTACATCATTTTGTCAAAGCAATAGTTTAACCACAACCTGGATTTCTAACGATTTCGTGCCAGAGGTTTGAAACGATGCAGTTCCTCTCATAAATTGAACACATTAATTTTGAAAGAGCAAAACCAAGTGAACAAGTAATAATGGAGAAAAACATTGAAAATAAATAAGCAGTGTAACCTCAGAGACCATCTTGATTTCTCTGTTTGGAACAAAGGAGGCTCCTTTTTCATAATCAACTATCATGTTGTTTCAGGAGAAAAACTTGTTTATACTGACAATTCATGCAACATGCTCTACAATTTATTAAGTACTAACAATAATTTGTAGAGAAGTTGGAGAATTTGAAGAGCAATCAAACTGTCACCTTACAACCTTCATATATCTTGCATCTCTTCTACGCTAATCCAACAAAAATAGGAGGCTCATTCACAGCTCCTTCTGCAGATGTCCTGTAATCCCCGAGTGAGAAAGAAGAGATGACATAATGAAGATGGCACCAAGAAAGTAATCTCGTATAATGACTTTCAAGGTGAAGGATGTGACATATCTTGACTTGGTGGTATTGTCCAATTTGCACACGGTAGAGGAGAGGGTAGTGGAGGCTCTACAAATGAAGGTGATGGTGACGCCAAGTTTGGTGGCTGAGGTGAAGAAGCGTTTTGTGTAGGTGGGGTTGGAGAAGGCAATGACGATGGTGATGATGGTGACTTGGTAGGTGGCAGGGGAGATGGTGTTGGCAGTGGTGGTAGTGGAGGAGATGTTGATGGGGGTTGAGGCAAACAAGTACAAGTGGTGTTTTGTGGAGGGTTGGTAGGTGTTGGTGGCAATGGAGACGATGGAGGCAATAGAGGCGATGGAGGTGGAGGTGGTAACGCACATTTGAAAGTACTACAATCAACTTCATTAGACAAAAATCTCTGGCAATCCAATGCAGATCTCTGCAGTGGCCTTCCTCTAAGACAATTCTGTTGATCAGCAAACGCGTTCAAGTTTAGACAAGCTGGACTCACTTCTGAAAAGTAGTTATACTCATAGACAAAATTCTCCAAATTTGGAAGTGTACATATGTTGCTAGAAATCTTTCCAGACAACATATTATGACCCACATTCAACTGCTCCAAGCTCACCATCTCTCCAATACTCTCAGGTAAAGTTCCCACCATTTCGTTGTAACTTATGTCAAACACAGTTACATTCTTCAGCATCCCAATCTCATTTGGCAAACATGAGTGGAAATTGTTATTAAGAAGAAGCAATTCATGCAATCTAACCATTTTGCCTATAGTAACAGGTATACATCCCTCAAAGAAGTTGTCAGCCAAAACCATAACAGAAACAGGCGAATTCCCGAAGTTATCAGGCAACTCAAAAGCAAATCTGTTGTTGTTAATGAATAGAGCATCTAAATCCCTTTCAAAAAGTTGCCTTGGCAGAGCACCTTCAAACTCATTGAACCTCAAATCAAGATACTTCAAGTTAGGCAATTGAACAACCACATCAGGAAACTTTCCAGCGAATCGATTATTACTAAGGTCTAACTCAAAAAGAAGCTTCAAATTCAAGAAACTCTCAGGGATTGTCCCACAGAACCTATTAGAGTTTATATGAATCAATGCAAGGTCGAATAGTAAACCTAATTCATGTGGAAGTTTACCAGCTATATCACCATGATTGATATCGATACCAGAAACTGTAAGTTCAGAGGGCTGATCAAGTGAAGGGGAACAGAAAACTCCAGTATAATTACACACATTAGATCCTTCCCAATTCTTTGTTATATTGTGAGGATCAGACAGAATCACTTCTTTCCAAGCTTGCAACGCGATGTAAGCATTCTTTATTCTAAAATTCTCAATAGAAAGTGATGGATTCATAGCAAGAACATCACCATTGTAGGATAGCAACTTTCTTCCGTTACTCTTTTCAATTCCGAGGCCAGCGAAAGGATCGTCGATAGTATTAGATATTTGATTAGTGATGGACGCAGCATTGAAAAGAATAAGGAAGATAACAGGATAGAATAATGTGTTTAGGCAAGAAATATGACCTGGAAAATGGTGCATGTTTTTCCCTAAGGGTGCTATGTTATTTTTTCCTCCCCTTTGTTGGGAAGTTTTGGGCACTCAAAAGTTTCTATATTGAGCTTTGTTTTCAGTAAAGAAATAAAACTATTTGATTTGTTTGTTTGTCTATGAGCTAAGTCTTTGGATATTGAACTCTAAACAAGAAAAAGTCTTTGATAGTTAATGTGATGAGCTTTTACAGCTTCTTCTTAGTGATCGGAGTTCTGGTAAAACAGACATTGAATTTGTTTCATAAGTAAGAAACTTCCATATTTATTCTTTTAATAAGTATTTTTTGGAAAAAAAAATAAAAGGTGTTTGAAATGACAATCCCAAGAATCTCCTTTTAGATTACATGAGCAAACATATACAATTATACATCACTTAGTTTTTCCCAGTAATTTATATTGCTATTGGGATCCGGAGAGGGTGACATGTATGAAATGTAATCTTATTTCGTAGAGATTGAGAGATATTTTGAAAGATTTACTAGTAATATACTTATATCAAATTATGTGTCATATTAAAGTTAAACATTTGTTTATTAACGTGAATGAAATCAGAACTTACTGTTGACTATTATTTGATGTTCGAGTTATAATTTATGATTTTAATGTATTGCAATATATAACATGGTCCCAAAATTTTAGTGAATACCATATTCGAAATAAGAAATTAATATTGAAATACTGAAATGATAATTGTGCAAAATAAAGATAGAAGTTTAAATTTTGTTAAAAGGAAACAAAGAAATAGTCTTTACTCGTTTTAGATCAGCTTTTACACCGTCAAGACGATGCACCTAAAATATAGAAAATCTGGCAAAACAGATATTAACGGAAAAAACTTTATAGTGGTCCATTAAAATAATTTGTTAAATTCTTTCATTTGTTAAAAAGACAATTCTTTATTTGTTCAAATTATTAATATTAGTTGATCTCAAAATATTTAAGTCTAACATAAAATAAAATTAAAAACAAATATTTTGTAAAAAATGAAAAATAAAATTCTTATTCTTAAAATAACATACTAAATTTATTATTCTTCAATTTTAAAGAATCAATTCTTTATTTTATTCAAGTCATCATGCTAAAATTTAATTATGTCAATATTTAATAATTTTTCATTTATTTTTAATAAATAACATATAATATTTATATCCGTATCTTTTTAATGTAATCTTTTTCTTTTTATTAGGAGATGGACATGAATTTTAAATAATTGCAAAGAGTATACTATTCACTATATAGCTATAACTTAATCGTACATATATTTGATTTTGTAAAACACAATATGACTGAGTTTATAACTTTATTTGAACTTTTGTTTAAGGTGCTTTTTAATGATAAACTTAATAATGTGGTCTTTGAGATTTTTTTTTCTTTTTTTTTTCACGACCAGGTCTTTGAGAATTGAGATTGCCCTTTCTTTCTAAATGTATCACGCAAATACATAATGGAGTATAAGTTCTTAAAACTTTTAATTATCACGCACAAGTTTATTTATTATATTTTTTACGATGTGGTTGTCATCGAGTGAAAAATTCACACAAATATGTCTTTTTAGTATAGAGAACTTTGTAAAAGAATAAGGAACAAACGTGCAATGAACATTTTAAGAAAGTAGTAAAGAGATAAACACGTGAAGAAATTCAATATCTGCTATATATGAAAAAAAATAAAAAATATACATATATATATTGTAGATCTCTATTGACCCGGATATCTTGTCAAAAAATAAATTTGTACACATGGAGAGTTGCTCCAAACATTAGTATGTCCCCTTAATATTTCCATAGCCTTTTTCTTTAAAGATACTTCACAATTTGCTTGAATCACCATGCAAAATTTTGTCACTGCCCCAACTCTTAGCATTTCCATCAACACTTGTTTTGTTGCAGAAAATTTAGCAATGAATCCAAGAATTTGAATTGCACTTTGATCTGTGGCTGGAGAAATTCTAAGTATCCTTTTAGAAACAATTGCAATTCCAGCTGCATGTTTAAGTAATTCTGCTCTACCATCAGCCAAACTACACAAATGTGACAAAAGAGAGAAGACTAATTCAGTAACCCTTTTCTCATTGTTTCTTAATTCGAGCTCGATTAGCTCGAAAACAGCCCCCAATTCTATCATTTTTAGCTTGTTTCGTCCCCTGGGACAGGCATCTATTAGAACATGTAACGCTGCTTTTGTTGCCTGTTGAGAAACATAGTTTACGTTGTTTTTCCTCAAAGTATTCAATATTTGTTGGAAAAATTCAGGTGTAAGCCTCGATAAGAGATTTGTGCTAGATACTGAAATCACATTTTTCAGGACCAACATTGCATGAGTCTTGATTGACGTTACAACTTGATTGTTGTTGTTGTACATTTTGCGACTTTTATAAATCCATAAAATAGCTTCAATTAGATCATGATTTTCCTTGACAAGTTGGATGTTTTCATGTGTTGGTCTCCAAACAAGATGGAAAATCCTCAAAGCTTCTTCAATTCCCATAATCAATTCCCCTTCCTTAAAACTCTTCAATATAAATAAAACCATAGCCTTAATAGCACCACCTTCATCGAAACACTTCTTATTTTCCTCATTCTCACTTATCATAGTCAATATTTTTCTTAAAGCTTCTAAATAAAGACCGCGATTATTCACCTGACGAATTAGCCTGATGACATGTGATCTGTTGAGAGGATATTTCGGAGATGGAATTTGCTCTATCCCTTTCTCAGCATTGCATATGGTCCACGATCGAATAAATTTCCCTAGCATATGGTTTGGTGTTAACAACGCGGTGTCTCTAGGCAAAATTTGCTTTGTCACCGGACACGTAGATGTATTTTCCTCTGCCATCAACAACCATTGTTCAATATTTTCTCTATCATATGTAATCCCAGTGACTGTTGTGACAGGATCTTTCATGATTTGAAGTGATATTGGACACAAGAAATATTGTGGTATTTCTACTTCTTCCATATTTTTCTATGTAATAAGAATAAACAAGAAGAATCTAACAATATATAAAAGAGAGGACTTTTCGAATGAAAATTAAAGGTGGTAAAATAAAGCGGCTAATAAATATTTATGCATCAAGTTTGAATGGAAAAAAGCAAAAGGAAGATGCAGAAGAAAAGAATCATTTTCTTTCTTATTGATATTGTGTTTTTTATTTGATTTTTTTGGGTCAAAGATTGAATCCGGTCAACCCACGTGAAACAATTGAGAAAAAATATATTTGTATTTTGACTTTTTAATATTTTTCCACATTCCAGGCAAAGCATAGTGGTCAGTGGGGCTGAGAGACAAATAGGACGCATAAGTAAAAACTAGCGGTGGACATAGATTTTAAAATGGAATTTTCTATGGGCGTGGTGGATACATTAATTTATAAAAATTAGAATTTTTTAGTATTAATACCTAATATTTAAAGTATGATATATTGAAGAAATTTTTAAAATTTTTGATAAATTGAATATATATAGTTTTATTTTCTTTATCCGGATATAAAGAAGGAATTTTCAAAATTTGTGGGGACGGATGAACGTAATGAAAAATAAAAGAGTGTATTTAGCTAATTTTTTTCTAATTTTAATTCGATGAGTTTGATCTTAGTTTTAGTTTTTGTTCGTCATAGATTTTAAGAAATTTAAAGTTTTAAAGTTTGTTTCTTAGAGTTTAATTTGAAGTTGTGTTTGATATTATATTAACACCTATGAAAAATTATCTAAATCGCATGTTTTCTAGTTTCTTGGTCCATAAAATCATACCAGGTGTCCTTCGGCACCATCGGACCACCTGAAACTCTTGTCGGCTCATTATGGATCCACTCCTATGATTTTTCAGGCAAGTTACGCCGGAGTCCTGTCAGCGTTAGATTTCATAGGCTAAAACCCATGAAAAATTGCCCAAATCGTCTGTTTCCTGTTCTTGGCCCATAAAATCCTACCATGCATCCTCCGACGCCACCAATCCACTTGGGACTTTTTTCAAGCTCGTTTGGATCTATTCATATGATTTTTCGAAAAAGTTACGCCGGAGCCCTCGACAGCGCCCCACCCACGAAAAATTGCCCAAATCTAAAAAAATATATTTTAAAAATCTATTCAACTTTCATGATCAACTAGATATTTAAAGATAAAATTTTAAAATTTATTCGCAAAATTTACTGTTAAACATAAGTTGAATCTATTTAAATTGACTTATAACTTATGACTTATAAAACTTGAGTCATTTACGAATAGTAATAAGTAAAAGAATGAATCTGTATAGATTGTAGAAAGCGCTAGCAGAATTGGAAAGTCTGATTCAAAATTGTTATTAGCTTAACCTGTGCCTCACGATATCAAATACATGGCGCATGCATGCACGAATAGAAAAATCCATTTGTTTTAGACGATTCAACTTTCTTGTTTCATTTCATGCATTTAGACCGCAATTACTCATTATGTTTAATAAGTATAAATCACGGAGAAATTTTAGGAGAGAAGAACAAGGGATGAATAGATTTATATTTATATTATTTATAAATAAAATTATATTTTTTTTTAAAAAAATAGAAATAAAACAACCTTTATTTCGGAGCTGATCAATATATACGGATATTCTGATTCAAGTAAAATTAATATAATGTATTGTGAATTACAACATAGTTTTTTGAGCTCTATGCAAATTTCGGACAAACTAATAATAGGATTATTGGGTTAATAATGTCGCATAGAATATTTATGAGTTATACACATATCGTATAAAATTTTTACACCATGATTGATAGAGTTGACTTTTAGCTATATATTGACTTTTTATAGCAAACACGATATAAAATGATAGTAACCTTTTATTTTATCATACAATAGATAAAAAGATTAAATTTCAGTGGTATATAACGTAAAATTGGTTCGCGTTATTTGAGTATATAACTTAAATCTTACTCCCTTCAACTCGATTTATGTAATATCAAATTTGAGTTTTGAGAGTCAGATAATTTTCTTTTATTATGATTTTTTTATATATATAATTCTTTTAAATATTTTAAATAGTCAAGTATTGTGACTTAGTCTTCAAATATGTAGATTTTTATTTCAAATACTTCAAGATTTTGTATTCAAAATTCTTAATCAATATTAGTATTTTATAAAATATATAATTATCTTTTTTTAAAAAAATAAAAATCTAAAAGTTTTCCATATCCATAAAACAGTACTGTAGTTATAGTAGTAGAGTCATCTAGAAGTCTTTTTTTTTTTAATTTGGAGAAAAATATGATGAGTGTACAGTGGCGGCTGTTGAACAAATCTGGATGAATTAATTGAATTATTTTTTCTTTGGTCATGCATTTATATTTATTAATTATTAGATGACGACAAGAAGATATTCAATGAAATTTCACAAGTAAAATTTAAGAAAGATAAATATACGTAGTTCTTATCACTACTTTATAAATATAATTAATTCTATTGGTCGATACGTAATAAAGTACATTAATTGTATTTCTTTTCTTACTTTTTCTAAGAAGTGAGAATATGATTGCTATTTAGTGTTGCTTTCATCATTATCATTTTTTTAATTAATATATATTGATTAGTCGACTCCAACTTATGTGGTGCATTGTACTTCTTATTTTAATGAAGTACTATTAATAATGTTTGAAACGTCACTAGGTGCTTTTATACA
>JAOTQR010000092.1:21737034-21757033 GCA_025774065.1 Solanum ossicruentum | reverse complement strand
AGAAGGAATGAGTCTCTATTTATAGAGTCATAAACCTTTTCCTACTAGAAATATGATTCGACAAATATGGAGAAATTCTATTTTCCTTTTTCTTAATAGAAAAAGAATTCACCAAATATGGAGAGTTTTTGTTTTCCTTTTCACAAAAGGAAAACTCCAATTATGGTAAGAAACTCAGGGCAAAAACCCAACAGTTTTAATATTCAACCGAATTTAGAAGCTCAGAGATCTGTCAAAGTTGAGAAAAGCTTAGGTACTGATGTTAGATCTCTTCAATTTGGTGAAACTAAGATGTAATGTTGTTGGTTTCTTGTAGTATACTACCAGGTTTATCAACTGATGCTTACTCTTGCTTCCGTATGGTTTTATTAGGTTTTGGAAGAACTTTGCCAACAATTTTCGGCTGGCATACAGGTATAATAATCTTGATGACATTGATATGCTAAACTGTCTCTTTTTTTTTTTATAACTTTATTAAATTCTGTATATCATTGTTATGTAGACAATTTCAGTTATTCCTGTTCTTCCTCATGGCGTTGTCCAATTTGGTTCATACTTTCATGTAAGTCATTCGCTTTCTTGTCCTTTTAGAATCTTAACCTGCTGTTACGACTTTTGCCATGTTTTTTTTGTTGGTCAACCTTCGAGCTGATTGGACTCAGGGGATCTGTTCTTTATAACTTGATCATTAGTCAATTGAAAGTGGAGGTAGTCAAGTAGAGTTTGAACTTCAAACGAAAAGGTCTTGTATGCTTAAGGTTTGGGGAGGGGGCTAAATATGGTAAGTGTTTTGTTACCTGTTATTGTAAATATAAAGGCAGTCGGAAAGACAGTGATTTTATCAATGTCAAATGTGCTTAATCTTTCAGTTATTGCTAGTCCAAATGTGCCCAGGGGTGATCATTTTGTTTGCCAGTATTTTGAACTGTGCTTAATTGGTTCAAATATTTGCTGAGAAGTGAAATGGCTGTGTTTGTTTCTTCAGATAATTGAGAATATGGGATTTTTGGAGGAAGTGAAAACGCTAATAAGTCAACTAGGATGTGTCCCTGGTGTTCTATTATCTGATGAGAATGCAACAAAAGAACCTGCGCTAGAAACTTCAGGACCAGTTTATCTCAGGAGTTCAGTGGCAACAGAATATTGTGGGAGAGCCGAAGTAATGGACTCTGCTTCAATAATCGACAAGGGTAACTCAATTCAAACTGAGGGTTTTGTTAGTCAAACTTCTTTTTCTGTGGTTGATGCAACGTTTCAAGTCTCCAATCTCACTCAAAGTTTTGCTGATTGCCATGATAATCACTTCCACAAGAAAATTTCTCCAGAAGTGAAACCATGCATGTATCTGAACAGCCAGCTGACAAATGATGTGATTAAAACTGAGGTAAATCCTCCAAACCCCGATATGTGGACGAAGCAACAGGCTTCACAATACATTCCAAAGCCATCATTTTGTCAGGAATCTTCTATTGGCTCATTAACTCTAGATAGTGACTGCATTATGTTTACTGAACAACAGATCTCTGGTGAAAATAGTCTTGTGAAAAGCAATTTAACTTTGCCAAATGGCTTTGGAGCATCTCGGGCAGAATCTGACCATGTTTTGATGTCCAAGTCTTTTGAAAATTCTATTTTATCCACTGGGGTAACTGAATTGTGCAAAGAAGTGGATGAGTATCAGAAATCAATTCCACACCCCAATTTTTTTGCAGATGCTAGCAGACCACCACACAAAACCATCTCTTGCACAGAGCATATTGTAAATGGGCCTCAACTCGAATCTTCTGAATTGACGGCATCCCCTAAATACGGTGTGAACCATGTGATCGATGATCATTCTTCCTACGGGCAAGGTTCAGAATATTTGTTGGATCGGAAGAAGAGAATGGTAGAAAATGATTTGTTTCAAGCACTTGGCGTTATGTTAACACAGAATGAGAGGCCAAGCACAAGTGAGTGCATTCAGGATATTTATACTGAAAAAAATGAACACAGAGCAAGGAATCCCTTATTTGAAAGTGCATACGGAGATGTGCATGTCCAATGTCAATCGGGGGATGACTTGTTTGATGTTTTGGGTGCTGATTTTAAGAACAAACTTCTAAATGGTAGCTGGAACAATGAGCAATGCAAAGAAACAAACTCAAACTCAATGGATTGGATTAAGAGTAGCTCGACTTCTACAATAACTCGGGATGTTTCTTCTACCATCAACCAAGGAAACTCAGATAGTTGTATGTTCTCCATGACTGGCTTTGACCGTATTTTAAATACTATGGTATTGAATTGTTCAGCTAAGCGGAGCCTGGATGACAATGTTTCGGGCCGTACAACTATAACAAATTTGAGCAGCTGCTCTGCCCCTAATGCTTCATGTTCCTATGACCAAGTGGGGGTCTCCAGTAAAATGCAAGGAGAGCAATTTGGGTCTACCAAGACACTTTCAAAATCAGAAGCAATGAATTCTTGTTCATTCAGATCTAAATGCTCCAAAGAAAACACAGGAATGTATTCTCAAAGTAGTTCAATTTATGGGTCAACGATCAGTTCATGGATGGAAAATAGTTATGACACAAAGCCGTCAAGCAGTGTTTCAACTGGCTATTCTAAAAAGCCAGATGAAATGACGAAAACTACTCGCAAAAGGCTTAAACCAGGAGAGAATCCTAGGCCAAGGCCAAAAGATCGGCAAATGATCCAAGATCGTGTGAAGGAACTTCGAGAAATTGTGCCTAATGGGGCAAAGGTGATAACATCCTTTTGACACTTGGAATTCCTGTTTGCTCTTTGCTTATTGTTCTTTTTTTAATTTTCCAATTTTGTTTCATGAAAGTTTTGCTCTTACTAATGTTTTTCCTTGACGGATCATCTGATTTCAGTGTAGCATTGATGCACTCTTCGAACGCACAATCAAACACATGCTTTTCTTGCAAAGTGTCACAAAACACGCAGACAAACTAAAACAGACTGGAGAGTCAAAGGTTGGAACTTAACCATTTAGCCTTATTCTCATGATACTAAAAAAACTGGGTTTCCTTATTTGATATGTTGTGCTGTGATTTGGTAGTTAAACTTACATCTGGAGATTGTGAACAAAGAAAGTTTTCAAGTTCAAGAAAGCAAGAATATGATAGCATAATTAGACTTGCCATAATTTCTCGAGTTTTCTGCTACAAGGATAGCATAGTTTATGCTACAAGTTTCATAGTTAGGCTTGAATTTCATGTGAGAATTGGTCATCACTTTTGCCCTTATGTTGTGAACCCACAGATTATCAGTAAGGAAGGAGGACTGCTTTTAAAGGACAATCTTGAAGGCGGAGCAACATGGGCATATGAAGTAGGTTCACAATCTATGGTCTGCCCTATTATAGTTGAGGATTTGAATCAACCTCGTCAAATGCTTGTGGAGGTTGGTTTCTATGCACCTCAAAATAATGATCCTTTTGTTCACTCCCTTATCATATCTGACAGGACCTCTATTACTGGAAAAACATGCCTGATGGTTTTATCTAAACTTTCTGTTCTCTGCAGATGCTTTGCGAGGAACGGGGCTTATTTTTGGAAATAGCTGACATTATAAGAGGATTGGGCTTGACTATCCTGAAGGGGGTGATGGAAACAAGGAACGACAAAATATGGGCACAATTTTCTGTAGAGGTAATCAATCAAGACTGGATGTAACCTGCTTCTTGTACTCACACAATTTGCTTGGTTCTTTATCATTTAGCATGACTTAGAATTTGCTATTTGAAAACAGGCAAACAGAGATGTCACAAGGATGGAGATATTCATCGCACTCGTTCGCCTACTGGAGCAAACAGCAAAAGGTGGAGCAGAACCTGCCAATACTACTGATAACACAGCAACGGTGCATTCATTCCACCAAGCAGCGACATTACCTGCAACTGGTAGAGCTTGTAGTTTGCTGTGATCACCACGTTACCACTGCTTACCCGGTAATGTTAAGAGCAAGCGACATGCATCTTGCCATGACTAACATTTACACCAAAACGATACTTCTGGTGGTTCTAACGTTAATTCTCCTCTGAGCTAAGGTGTGGTGTATCAGAAATTCGATCAGAATTCCCTGAAAGCCATAGTTTTAAGCCCTCATTCAAGGTGGATAGAAGATTTCAATTCATCACTGATTGCAAACTTGTATTATGTAGCAATCAGATGCTGTAAAATACCTCCTGTTGGATGCTATGGTTTCACACCTTTGACTCTTTCCTCAAATGTGCTTGTTTTATGTAGTAAGCCATTAAAGGTTGATTGTTTAGTTTATTGTATAGGGAAGTTTGAGATGATATAAGGGGTGCTAGGAGATTTTATTAGCTGATGTGTTCCTTTTATTGTAAGTTCTCTGTGTTTTTGGGCTTCCAATTCTGTTTCTGCCACCCAAGTAACTGTTGTAAAGCTGTCTTTTTCCCTCAACTATTTCTGTCATTTTTGTGACTAATATGACCAAAATACAGCAAAATTATCAAGTGTGCCTTTCATAATCAGGGGCGGAGCTACATGGTGAAGGGAATTTATTGAATCTTCTTTGACAAAAATATCTATATTATGTAACAAAAATTTCTTCAGAAGGGAAGTTACATATTATATTGTCTAACAAAATTTCTTTGATTGTTGCAGAGCAACTCTTTTTGTTTTTTGTTTGTGCGATTTCTTTAATTTGCTAGAATTCTGTCGTCACTGGTCCTCACTCTGCTGCAACAAAATGATGATGTACATGACTCTCTGTACTCGGCTCTGGCATTACTCTTGTCCTTTTCCAACTATTAGTTCTTTTTTTAACCGGGGCAAATCGATTAGTCTTCTTGAATCTTGCTAAGGTAGCAAGTTGATCAAATGATTCCACCATCTTTACAGTATAAGAAACTATCTCTATGAGTAATGAAGCTACTGTGGCCATAGGAATGACATCACAAAAATTTATTTCCTCCCATGAACTATTTTTCTGGAGAAACAACTTGAGATTTTCAGCAGCAATTTTGGCATTGTCAAGGAGGACTATAATGGTGAGTGGATATGTCATTGTCTTCATAGCCAATGCTAATTCTTTCAAAACATGACCACATTCTGCGCTCACTTTCATGCATGGTTCTTGAATTCTAGTTCTAATTTCCTGTTCAATCTGCAATAATTGTAGCACATTAATTAATTAGTTAGTCATTTCACGTTTTTAATTAGGACAATATACGACTTGAGGAAATTATATTCAATGACCTTGAAAATGGATGATTTTGAACTTCTAACTAACGTGACAAACCTCTAAGGTCAAAGGTAAAAAATTATTGAACTTTGAAGTTTTGCCTATGAAATAAGCAGAGACAGATTCAGGATTTGAAATTTATGAATTTTATTTCTGTTATGCACCAAACTACTACCTTGTCTTCAGAAAGCCTATTTCTTATATAGTTAATAGATTTCTCAATAAAAATATCGAATTTGTGCAAAAATTACTGAATAACTAAGAAATCCACCCCCTAATAACCCTACGATCAGGGTCAAAAGTTCAAAATCAATTAAGGGCATTCTTGGTTCTTTATTTGTTTGATAAATATAATTAATTACCTGAGTTTCATAGTTAAGATAGGCATTTAGGGCATGAATTCGATAAGCACAATCTCGAGCAATACCACCAATTTCCAAATATTGAGCCCAAGGATGACGATACCTAAATTTCCCATGTCTAGGCTCCCATTTTGCAAAATTAGCCTTCAAAAAAATGAAGAAGAAAATAAGTTAAAAAGAAGAAAATTACAAGTACTTGTTACATTCAGCGTTCTAATAATCTTTTTTCGAAAACTATCCCAATTTATGTGACTACTCACCAGTACTTCTTCAGAGCTTTTTGAATTAAGCACACTTTTATACCCTTGCAGATTAGATGTTTCGTGTTCACCAGCTGCCCCACATGATGTGTTTAAATATTCAGCCCCAAACACTGCAAGTTCACAAAATTCAAGACTTCAATAAGTCAATTCTATTTTTGGCTAATCAATTAGTGTGTGTGTATATATGTAACATAAGTACAAAATATACCTTGAAGGAAAGAGGCAAGACTTTCAATATTGGAGGAAATTTTATTGTGAAGCTCTTCACCAGTCCAAACAGGACACATGAAAATGCAAACAAGAAGCGCAGTGGCGCATCCTATGAGAATTGTGGACAACCTCGTATGCGCCATTTCGAACACTTGTTTATCGTGATACCCCGAAACGGACACCAACGAGAATGTCAAAATAAAAATAAGGACACCATAGTCATATCTTGCCTTCAATTTTGGTAGAAATCTCAAGTATGTCACAATTGCAGCTGCATGCATCAAACTCACAAAATTAGCATTAATTACAACACATATTACTAATTATTGAGCTTTATTTTTTTTTTTGGGTTGAATTACCTATTGAAAAGAGAAAAATTCCAAGTATGATAGGCTCCAATGTGTTTGATCCAGAGAAACAAGCTAAGCGATGAACTCCACAAGCTACTAAAGCACCTAAGAATGTTGCAATCGCTCTATTTATAGCTCTTCCAAGTGTTGCTCCTTCAAAACAACAAAGTTAAATTTAATTAATTTACTTCAACATAATAAATTTGTAATCCGAAATAATGAAATAGGGGAGATGACGAAAACAACATCCCATAAGGGGTCTGGGAAGGGTAAAACGTTTGCAGACCTTACCACTACCTCATAGAGATAGAGAGGCTTTTTCGGAAAACTCTTGTAGATCAAACCCTATCAGCAGAAGATACTAGATTGGAAAAAAGGAAAAAGAAAAGGAAACAAAAAAGGAAAACGACTAACAATAAATAAATGATAGTATGTAAATACGATAAAAGTAAGAAATACAAGACGGATAATGACAACACAACATAAAAGACACGACTACTCCTACTAACCTACTATATCACAGGTCATATATCCATCTACCCTACTAGCCTATTAGCCTTCTATCCTAATACGTCATCTCTACTCCTTTCTATCTAAGGTGATAAAATAGGAGGGAAATATATATATATATATCCCAGTATAATTTTAGTAATACTTTCTCTATGATATGTACCGAATACGGTCTTAAACTACACCAGCACTATCTTTTTTCCCAGAGTTTTGAGTCAACTAAAAGATTACTAGCTATAAGCAACAGTTTATAAAAATTAAAGTACTGAGTAAAATAAGAAATGTTATCTGCTACTATAATTAACGTACTGGACATAGTACATAAATTATCACGTTGAGTGATAGTAATAACTTACCAACAGTAAATTCGAAGACGACGACGACAGTGAGAACAGCCCACATTGCAGAAACACCAAAACCTTCATAGTGAAATTTAGGCTCGAAATAGTAGAAGAGTGAGATTAGAGTTATGGCAAATCCTACTTTAATAGAATGAACAATTTTTCGAGGATCTTCTTTTCCTAATTTCTTTGCACTAATTACCATATCGACAACCTTAAACATTAACTTTTTAACTAATTTGTTGAACCAAAGCCATGCACGATGGAAACATCCACATTCAGTAACTTCAGCTTGATTTTCAACAACAATGACAGTCATTTTAGTTAGTTAATTGTTTCTAGCTTTGAAGAATTGATAAAGATTGGTTGGATTTGATCTTAAACTTTCCTTCTATTTATAGAAAAAAGGATGAGAAATTGACTAAGAGTTGATGATCAGTTGACGACAAAAGAAATACAAATACGTATTATTGTTTTAAACAAAAAAATTGTTGTCGGGATGCATCTTCCAGCTGCTTTCATTTTGCTACAAGATTCCAGGAACACGTTTTTGTGTGCTAGCTGTAGCAGTTGTAACATTATTGAGAAAGAGATGTAACTACTGTCAAATGTTTGTAATTGGTAAGTATTCTTAATTAGAGGTTTCGAGTTCGAGTATCCAAAACGAATATGTTTTACTTTGAGTTTATAGTGCATGGTTTGTAAATATTCTCATCTATAACCTTTAATTTATGCGTCTTATATTCTTTTACTTTAATCTTTTTTTTTTAAAAAAAATATTACTAACTTGTTTATTTTTAGTAAGTTTTCAATTCTAATTAAGAATATTCAAAAGGTTTTAGAACACAAAAATTTCACTCGAAGTCTTTCTTTATATTCTTACGGCCATGTTAGTCAAGGTATACATCACATAAAATGAGATGAAGTTCGTAGGCTTTATAACTATACTCCAAAATACTCCCTCTGTCCCAAAAAGAATGTTATCTTACTTTCATTAAAAATAATTTAACTTTAAAATTCACATTTTATCTTTAATGAAATGATTTTCATTGATACAAATATCTAAAAATTATTTTAGTTCACAAGTTTGAAAAGTCATCTTTTTTCTCAAATATTGTGTCAAGTCAAAAAGTGACAAATGAAATGAAGGGAAGAATAGAAATGATTACATCAAATATTTTCACACACACAAATAGTCATTGGCTAATTATTGTTGTATATATGTGATCACTTAAATCCTAATTATATTATATACATATATATTTTTCACCAATAAACGTAAATAATACATTCAAAATACAAATTTTGAGAACTAAAAAAATCATGAAATGTGTGTCCTTCTCACTGGTCTAAGAGGTACAACGTAACACTTTGTCAGTATATCACGCGGTTTAGAAATAAATGAAAATAAATAAATAAAATATATGTATGGTACAAGTTAGCAATTTGTTTGTTTATACAAAAGAATTTATACGTACGTACAATTATGGATAAATAATTTGTTGGGAATCTCTTCTGGACTACCATATACTATCTCCAAGAATGATTTGAGCACTAATTTCGAGATTTGATTTTCAATGTTGCCATGCTAAAGATGTGAACTCAACAAAATTTCAAAAAAATAAAAATGAAAATGAAGAAGCTCTTATCATCAATATAAGCTTGTTTGGCGGACCTTACGAAATCAGTCCATTTTTTTTTAAAAAAAAAACATATTGTTTGATGAGAAACAATGTGTATTTGGCAATTAATCTAAAATATACTTTTGAGCTGTAATTAGTATTTGATCAAGTTTATAAAAGGTGTTTCTAAGTCTATTTTCACGAAAGTATTTTTAGAAAAGAAGGATCATTTCAAATATTTACGATAAACTAATTTACTTACAATAAATATTGTCCTCTTTTATTTACATGAAAAATAACTAAAAATCATTTAAAAAAGATATACATAACTATGCAATATAACTTGCCAAAAATAATAAAAAGTATACACTAAAACTATACAATGTAGATTATTTATACATGCATTATACACTAAATATATATTATGATACACTCAACAATTGAAAATAGTTTGATTGTACATGAAATATGCACTGACTATACATAATTATATTGCGAGTGACCTTTTTAAAAAAAATTATTTTGGCCGAAATGCAAGGCACTATAATTATCACCAAAAAGAAAGCTACTCTTTTTAGCTTGTGAAGAACAATTTTTGCTACTCGATCTTCAGAAGCACTTCTCTCAAAAGTTTGATCGAACATCTCATTTTTTTAAAAATAAACATTTCTTATTTCCTAAAGATTTTATTAAAGTGTGAGTTCAATTGAATCTGTATACTTTGGACTCAAATAATGTTTGCAAATATGCAAAAACTAGAAAATAAAAATGTGTATAATAATTACTCCGACTACTTATTGGAGTTGGATGACATTTCTACCTCAAATTGTTTAATCCCGGCCTAAACATTTTTTGATTCATTTTCTGGAGTTGGTAAAATCTTTCAACAAATTAACATTCCTTCAAGGCACTTGTCTTTTTAGTACTTGCAATTGATTTCAAATATACAATTAAGGAACAATCTAATTGCTGTTTCTAAATTGTATACACCATAGAGAACGAAAAATTTAAATAGAAGGATATTTCATAGTGTTACTGTTACAACTCGGTTCTACTAAAAGTATTTTATTGAAAAAATTATTCATACTACGATTCAAAATATACCAGCAGCAGCACTAGTAAATTCCGGGTATGACCCGGTAAGGCACCTTTTCGCAATACTTTTTCCAGTATTTGCCATACCTGCAAAGAAGCAAAGCGTTCAACCCTCTCTACATTTCATACACACAAAATGCCACCAATGAAACACATTAATAATAACTGTCCACAGTTTCAAAAGAAAGGTACACCAAACATCAAATTAGTCCTTTGACATTATTGGTAAAATGCTTGCACACAATCCTTTCAGCATTTTTAGTACGATCAAACTTCATACCTCGAGCTGCTTATACCTCTCGCTTATCAAGTAACAACACACTTCATGAGGGGCCGGACAAGGAAACCTCAGATAAAGATGTCTGTTGATGACAGTTTCAGCCCAGTGTTGCTTGGATCCTCCAAGAATGTATAATTTTTTGGAAGATTCGACATGTGAGGGAAGCATTTTTGGGAGGATCCAAGCAACACAGCTGCCATCAAGAACTCTGTATCTCTCTGCATAGGACATATAATGGACTATACTTTTGCCATTTCCTTTAACTTAAAAATGAAAATGGAGTTCCAGGGAAAATCAAACAGTCCTTTGCCACCTCTGCCTATTGGATAATGGAGATGTCTCTTTTGTTGCTTATCCTAATTTGAAGCGTTGTATTGTGCATAAGGAGAGTGCTTAAGTTCTCAAGTTCACAAGGACACAAGGTTCTTTACGTATTGAATTGCATAAAGATCAAGATTTCGTAAAAGAATGAAGATAAAGATTGAGTTGCTTACTTTGACTTGCACCTTTCGTCATCCCTTTTGGCTCGATCAAAAAGGAGGACCGTCAGATAGATTACATAGAAATAAGGAATGAACTGCAAGGAAGGTAAATTATGAAGGAGAAGGGATTGGTTAGATTCCACCAGCAACTAAAGTGGACAGTGCAAAAACGAAAGAGAGGAGGCAGAATATTTTTAAATAATTTCTTCTTGATATGTATAAAATGTAAGATTTTGTCTATTTGGTGTAAGCAAACCCTTACATGGTTGAAAAGAGCTGGCACACTCCAGAAAAATGAAGCTAATATTTCTGGAACATAATGGAAGTGTCGCGCTAAGCCCCACCTGCAAAATATTTGAGGTTTATATGAGAAATAGTTAAAAGAACAAATCCAAAAAAGATGGTAAAGATTTTCTTCAAACTACACAATATGCTAGCTCATTTAGGCATGCCTTGAAAGAGCAATTTGGTACAGCTTATGACGAACAAAATTGGTGATTCAACTGATTACAGCTTGTACACAAGAAAATTAGTGGCACAAAAGAGAATAACTATTTCGTCCTATAAAGTTAACAAGGTAAAAAGAAAGGAACTGACCATCCAGATGTCAGGAGAAGGCTGGTTTTAGTCTCGCCAGTGGTAGTAGTGTATGAGGCAACAATCTACAGGAAAATAGAAACTGAATCAGATATTATTACACAGGGGAAAGAGAATACTAAAATATTTTGACAAGAAATAGAGTTTAAAATGTCAAGTCGACTTATGCATCATATTAGTTGTAGTGGAACAAAAAGTAATCATGATTTTAAAATAAACTGGTTAGATAAAGAAAATATCATATCAAAATAGGAATATCGAAAAGTTAAATTAATTTGAGTTATTCAAAATTGTAAAAGTTTATTGAAGTGATAACATTAAAGGACGTTGTCAAACACTCAAGAACGTCGTAAAAATAAAAAAAAGTTTCATATAAGTAGGAACAGGGGGAGGAAATCATAGATGCTATCCCCCAACCTTTGATGGAGCCTTTCCCCAGACAAGGGCTTTGCCATTTGTTCTGCGAAACTCTTGCCTCTGTCTGTCACAATCATAGTTTATGTATACGCAGAGAATACCGGCCACTAGAATAGCAATTGCAAGCTGAGATAAAAAGAAAAGAGTCAGTGCCATCACAAGTATACTTATATTTTTTGTTAACCATACATCTTGAAGAATAAAATATACTTATATTTTTAGCTTATTCGGATGTTCTATAATGCTTGAAAATTCAATGCATACTGTACTAAACATTCACATTGTAATACAAGTAGTTTCTTTCTGTAAGTTGGTGTAATGCCAGAAATGTTCCACTGCAAATATCATTTTAAGCTATCCACCATCTTTAACATCTATACCACTATCCACTGGATGAAAAAGAGCAACAGATTTTTCACCGAGAACTGTTCTCACATATGATAAGACAATGAATATGCATCTAAAAAGCATATGACAGATTCTTTGAGAAGTTAAACGTACCTCATGTCCAAGATTTACAGGATGTTTGACAAGGTACATGCCAGGAGAAGTATATATACATGGAAGAAATACCAAACAACCCCAGCATATGTAAAAGCCAGCTGCCAAAACAACATCAAGATTCAGAAAACATTATGTCATGCATTCATGGTAAGGAAATAGGAAAACCAACATAGCACAGGAAAGCAATATAAAGCATAAACAAACCTCTGTCATGTGCAATATCCATGGTGTTCCAGTAACCTGCTTCCCACCAAAAGAATTTCGTGACATACACCAATGTTATTATGGTGTGTACAAGCATTGAATCAGAGAGATGTCCATATTCTTCATACTGACAAAATGAAAAGCATACATTAAAAATGCTGTGTACTTTCAAACTCCAAAAAATTGAATTGAATGTTTATTGAACAGGTCCTTCTATTGACAATAACTGAACACTGTTTGGAGCTCCTAAGATGAAAGGACAAGACCAAAAGTTAAGCTATGGGACTTCCAGAATATAATCAAGAAGTACTTCAATAATGACCCTCCCATTCTCTATTGGATGGTGCTAGAACAGAAGAATTAAACAAAAAAGAATTTATCACAGTCGGCCTACTGCATATCAAAGTCAAATAACAGAAAGAGAGTAAATTAGTTCTTTCTTGATAGCATGACTAAAGAAACAAAATTACTGTCCATGGTGACAAGAGAGCCAGCAACAATAATGAAATTTGAAAAGATCTGGTACTGGAAAAAACAGAAACCATCATTCTCTCTTTCGAGCACTTTCTAAGAGCATTTACCTGCTTTATACAGTATGTAATAGGGAGGACTCCCCAAGATATCATGCCAAATCTGCAGTTTGTGAAGACCTTGATATCAAAGTGTTTGCCAATGCGAGGATATAACTCCATCCCCTAAAAGAGTAAAAGAAGTAAATCCTAGGTTAGGATCCATGAAATCACTTAAAAAGGATACTGCAGAATGCAAGTACAAGATTCAAATCAAGCCTTTCTAGTATAACTGATTATCTAGTATCACCAATTTCATCTTTCATTGAGAAAACAAAAGACAGAATAAAGTAGAAAGACAGTAAAGCAATCTTCATGCATACTTCTGTCACCAGGTTGTTTGACTTATCAAAGAAA
Source organism: Solanum ossicruentum (assembly GCA_025774065.1). Classification (NCBI taxonomy): domain Eukaryota; kingdom Viridiplantae; phylum Streptophyta; class Magnoliopsida; order Solanales; family Solanaceae; genus Solanum; species Solanum ossicruentum. Next base: position 21,743,650 of record JAOTQR010000092.1, on the reverse strand, counting down.
GACAATAAATAGTTTTCATGTGTACTGCAAAAGATGCTTACCCAATAGAAGTCGACTATTATGTTCCCTGATGAACCATGATCAGTGGAAGATGGTGCAACATGACCCTTGTAAATGTCAACATCATGTATCAGAGAGGTACATGTATTACAAAACACACATTATCACTGAGGATTGTTCTGTATGCTTACTTTTATGTATAAGAAGAGACAGAAGACTAAGCTTCCAAAATTTAGTGTAGAGAGAATCTCTCCTAGATGATCGTATACGATTGTAGGATTGAATATTCCGAACCTGACAAAGAGGGAAAAATATATATAAGGACCAGGTGATCTCTTTTCTAGACTTAATTACTTGAGAAGCACAGCCGTCACAACTAATAGTCGAGATGGCAGCGAATCATGAAAAATCAAACAAGTAGTAACATGAATACCACACAAGAATACAAATATTTCCCTGACAAAATTAAAATGATCAGCTTCATAATGAGAGGACAAAGAGAAAGGAGAAGCTTCACATTAATCAGATACCCAATTATAGTGAAGGTGCACGTTCAAAAACTATTGTGCAGTAAATATACTCAAGAATTGATATTTTTACTAAACAAACTAATCTAAGTTGGGCCGATGCCCAAATTTGTTATGTACTACTGTGACAGCTCCAGTTATTATCAAGAAGGAAGTCATAATACTTTCCATGCAAAGCTCCTATTCCAAAAGAGAACCAATACATTTATCAAAACAGCAGTCCACATAGTCAAATTTTCAGAATTCTAGAGCAAGTAAAAATGCCAACAGTATGTGAATGGAGCTTCTTACCACCAAAGGCTGAGATACGTAACTAGTGTCACTGTATATGCTAGCATGCCATTTGCCTGCAAGAAACAACACATAAAATTTTTCATAATTTGAAGTGTATGAACTGCAAAATAATTGCAAAGAAGTCTTTTACCATGGCACGGAAACAAATAGTAGTGGAATAAACTAGCCACAGTAACATTTGCAATTCAAGAAATCACACAATAAAACAGGCCACAGGGAAAATCTTCATAAGAATCATGGTCAAGTACCTTATAGACAGGTATGTGTCCTGTTGGAGATATCGGTCCTTCGACCCTTTTACCAGGCAACAAAAGCTGAAGTGCAGCCTCAAATAGAGCATAGCAAATTATTATTTTCCCTGCAATCGCAGTGGGTCTTGGCCAAATGTCAATTAGTCCTTGCAGGCCATTATCCTTTAGATAATTATATGTTTGCAATACAGATCCATCAGCATGAACATTTGTATACCACCTGCATGTAACACATCGAATTTCCAAGATTAAATCAATCACACAGATTCATGTCCTTATTAATAGACTATTCAGCAAAATGAGCAAGTAATATGCTAAATCAGCACAGTAACACATTAACAGACTTATTTATATCTGTTTATCAACCTTGCTTTCTGCACCAACTTTACTCCTTTAAAATGTCTAAATGGCATAGTTTCTGTGTAAAACTGGAATCTTTATCACTTCCCAGATTCATTATTACTCTCTTCTGTCTATGTAACCAAACTAACAATAGTCTCTAGAAAGAAAGCATTGAACCAAACACAAGACACTAATTTCTTCCCAATCACATGGGGGTGTGTCCTAGCTGTGAATGAAGTTGTAAAATGACCATGGGAACAAGCCTTTAAATTACAATAGAGGCAAAAACACTAAAGTTATTTCTTCTAATTTGCATAAGGTGGTCTGAACACCTCCATTTAAAAAGAAGCTACTTCTTTTTCCTTTTAAGAAAAATCTTTGCCCTTTTAACAAAAGAATCAATCTTTATGAAAAGCCCACAAAAGAAATGAAAGGTCCAATCATGAAAAACAGCTCCATTTGCCATAGAACCCACAAAAATCTTTGCCCTTTTAACCAAAGAATCCATCTTTATAGTGAAAACCACAAAAGAAATGAAAGTTCCAATCTTGAAACACAGCCCCATTTGCCATAGAACACAGAGACAATTCTAAGATGTGTGAAATTGATAGATTTTGGGGTAAAGAGAATGAACTTACATGAGAATAACAAAAGGGGGTACTATAGTGAGAAGAGTGAGCATTGAGATATAGGTGAACCAAGGAGGGTGAACCAACTGAGACTCCGCCATTGCTTCTTCCTCCCTCCTTGCTCTCTGCAATTGTTCTAGTTTTTTGAATAACTGAAGAGAAATGTGTATTTCTTGATTACTATATAACTACCCATACTCTGAGTCTACTCTGAATATCTTGCTCTGTCGTATATTACTGACGTGGTTGTCCAATTCTCCGCTGATTCTATACAAAAACAAAAATCAATTGATTCCCAAATATAACCACGTGACAGAGTAGGTTGCCTGGCGTGCTGCAATTGCAAATTACTACTAAAACAACAATTTTTAATTAAAATAAAATAATATTTTTTAAGAAACGAATAAAAAGAAAAATATACTATTAATATTTTTTACTGTTACGTCTTCTTTGGATGTTTGTTACCTATTGTACTATACTTCGCTTGTTTATTTGATTTTTGACTTTTCACAAGAAATTTTTTAAAGAATTCTTTTAAAAAGAAAATTTAAGGTCCTATACGCTAACTATGTGTTAGATATACTACAATAATTTTATAATTTTTAACATATTACATGAAAATTTAGAATTAAAGAAACTTTAAGAAATTTCCTTAAGAATACTCTATTTGAAGAAAAATAAAGGAATCATATTTAAAAATCAGGTTAATTAAAATAAAATTGGAATTAGTAATTTCTCCATTCAATAATATTTTTCTGCAATTAACTTTGCACACTTCTCAAAAAATTATAATTAAAGAGTGATTTTATCATATCATCCTTTAAATATTTGTTTTCATTTCATTTATTTTTACTAGTCAAGGAGATGTTTAAAAATTAATATAAAATTATTTTTTAATTTTATAAATTAAATAAATATTATTTATTAAATAGTAGATGGGCTGCTGAAAAGCCCATGCCCGACTTTAACGCCGTGTGTTGGCCCAGCAGTGACCACTTCTCTAATTAATAAAGTAATCTATTCCACGTGGTAATTCAGTTACCTACCAAAGTAAGATTCTCTTATTACTTCCTCCGTCACAATTTAATTAATAGGATTAGTAAAAATAAAAGTTCCAAATTAATTATCAATCTACAGAATCGAGAAATAATTAATTTTATTAATTTTTTTAAAAAATATATATTAATTTTTATCCTGACAATATTGATACGAAAAATATAATTTATGATGTTCTAATGCACCTCATCCTAAAATGATTAAAATGGTCCATAGGGAGGTTGGTCCATAGGATATTAAAAAAATTTACTTGGTAATTTTGATTTTTAAAATATTATGCCATAAACATATTATATCAATCAATGTGGTATAATTTAATATTTCAAAGTTTGATTTTGATAAATTGTGGTGTGATAAATTGATAATCATAATTATTCGACTTTTACTTATATATATTCATAAAATAATTTTTTTTAACTTTAGCTTTTTAAGAAATATCTTAATTATAATCTTACACATATGTTAAAATGTTCAAAAATAAGTACAAGCAATTTCCCTTGTTAATCAATTATTCAAAAAGGATAATTAAATCAAATAAAATAATCAGATTTTAATATCTAAATAACTAATTTTATACTAATATTCTACTTTTCACATTCATTCTACAGGACCATATATATATATATAATAATTAAAAGAAATGATTTTTTGAAGAAATATGGAACATCAAAAAAATTAAAAAAAAAACTTAAAATACATGTCAAATATTGAAACTGCAATCTCAAAATTTGAATTTTGATATGTACCATATCATGTCTGCCTACCTTGATGTATCTTGTGATTACAGAAAATGGTCCTTTATGTGTGAAAAAAGTGGACTATTTTTTATAGAGCAAACCAAATCTAATGATTTATTTAAGTATCCCTTAAATTTAACCAGCCGACCTATAGCATATGCAAGCACATCTACAAGTCAATGTATTCATTTTAACTTAAATAATTTTTAAGCAAATTAATAATTTATCTACTGTTATTTATCAATTCAATCCAATTTAATCACTGTCTAGAGGACCATTTTTGACCATTTTCTTTCCATTTACCACCTTGAAGTTGCAAGGGACTTTTTTTTATTTGTTAGAAATATTTACCCAGATAAAAAGTTATTTATATGGTTCCAAAAATTAAAATTTATTTGGATCAGTAAAAAAAGAGTGGGCAGCATCAAACCAAAGTGGCCACCGTAGAGTATTGGGAAGTTTCAAATTTGTCCATGGCTTCTCCAGTATCACCATCTCTACCATCAGACAACGTTATTCATGTCTACTGGCACGATGGCATGCTGAAACATGACACAGGCAGAGGCGTTTTCGACACAGGAATGGATCCTGGTTTTCTTGATGTGTTGGAAAAACACCCAGAAAATGCAGACAGAGTAAAAAACATGTTATCCATCCTCAAAAGGGGTCCTATTTCACCTTTTATTTCTTGGCAACAAGGACGCCCTGCTATCGTCTCTGAGTTATCATCTTTTCACACAAAAGGTACCCAACTTGAACTTCCTTTCAAGATATTTTTTTTTTGGGTTTGGTACAATGGAATAAAGCAAAATGAATCTTTAAACTGTGAGCGCTTCTTTAAACTATCATCCGAAGACAATCGATCAATGTTTAGGAGTCCATCCGACTCCCTTACCCACAATGGGCTGTTGTTGTTGAAGATTAAAAAATCAACATATATGAAGGCCCAAGTTAATTTGATTGACTAGTGGGAAGTGAAAGCCATAATCTTTTTGGTAAAGTTTAAACTTTTAGTTATTTATACTTGGAGTATTCCGGGTTGTGAAGAAAAATGTCCTTGAGGAAATTGAGGTTATATGGCAGTGAACCATTCTAATTGGGAAACTGAATTTGCTCCTCTTTCTGAATTATGGGGAATTGAGAAAGTGTGATAATTCTTAAAGCTGAAAGATTGATCAAAGATCATTAAGTTAATTACCGGGATATTAGTAAGCTAGTAGTGTGTAATTCCATGCCCAAATTGACTTCTTGTGCTTAGTACGGCAAGTTTGAAAATAAAATTAAATATCACATGGAAGTCATATTCTGAGCTGCCAAAACATGGATAGCACAATCGATATGGTTAAAAAGAATGAAATTATCGAGAAGGAAGGCTTAATGGGTTGATTGGTTTGAAGGAACAAGAGGAAAAAAAGTGTTGATTATATTGAAGGAATTGGAAGGAAGGAAAGGGTTGATTGGTTTGAAGGAACACGAGAAAAATAGGACTTGATTTTTTTGAAGGAATTGAACGAAAGAAAGGTGTTAATTGCTCTGAAGGAATTGAACGAAAGAAAGGTGTTAATTGCTCTGAAGGAATCGAAAGAAAGTAAAGTAATGCGTGCTTAATTTAAGCTGTGTAATCTTTATTTTTTCTTCCATCCTACCCAATCAATCGCAAACAGTGACAAACATCTTGGAAAGAAACACTATTCATTATTCTATCATGAGTTGACTTCGGTTATATATCTAATCCTGTTCTGGAATCTATTCCCATTTCAAATTTAAGCCTCTTAGCTCTTTCATTGTTAATTTGTCAGAATATGTAAATGAACTAATTGAAGCTGATAGAAATGGCGGAAAAGAATTATGTGGAGGGACATTCTTAAATCCTGGGTCATGGGATGCTGCACTTCTTGCTGCTGGTAGTACATTATCAGCTATGAAGCATATAATTGATGGACATGGGAAAATTGCATATGCATTGGTCAGGCCACCTGGTCATCATGCACAACCTACTCAAGCTGATGGGTATTGCTTCCTTAACAATGCGGGTCTAGCTGTACAATTGGCTTTAGATGGTGGTTGTAGGAAAGTTGTTGTCCTTGACATCGATGTTCATTATGGGAATGGAACAGCAGAAGGATTTTATCATTCTGATAAGGTTCTTACTATCTCCCTTCATATGAATCATGGTTCTTGGGGCCCCTCTCATCCACAGGGTGGAACTATAGATGAGCTTGGTGAAGGTGAAGGTTTTGGGTATAACCTGAATATACCTTTGCCAAATGGAACTGGGGACAAAGGGTATGGTTATGTCATGCAACATTTAGTTGTTCCTGCCATCGAGAAATTCGAGCCTGAAATGATGGTTTTGGTTGTTGGGCAGGACTCAAGTGCTGTAAGTGCATTATCTTATTGCAGTTCAGAGTTTTGTATTTTGTGATGAAGTTGAAAGGTTTTTGTGGAGTGAAGTTAATTAATCAATGGAATATCATCTTTAAAATGTGAAAAAGGTTTATTCAAACTTAATAATTGGTGATTGGTCTTTAACTCGCGTAGATGCTTCTGATAATATTTCTGCTATTATATTTGCAAAATAGTCAATCAAATGTCCATTCGCTAATGGCGTATAACTTATCTTGGAAGAATCTCAAGATATGAGGTTCCATACTTGCTTGCATCAAAAAGTTATATATAAAACCTAAAATGTAAGTGTAGATTCACTTGAAAATAGAAAGAGAAGATTATATTCTCATTATATATGTTACATATTACACAAGGTCTCCTTATATAAGGAA
>JAOTQR010000092.1:21704241-21726378 GCA_025774065.1 Solanum ossicruentum | reverse complement strand
AGAGTTGGTGTAGTGTGTGTAGTACATTCTAGGTCCTCTATAGTGGGTGCGTTGGGCTCGTCGAAGCTTCCAACATATTATCTTAGTTATAAAGAAGGATGAATTTCATTATGTGTGTATGCTAACAAAAAGATAAGTTTTTGTTGAGTTTTATTTTTTATTTTAAGATGTTTTTTGAGAAAGAAGGTAAATAGATTTATAACTAAGATTCTAATTGTAGTAAAACAGACCAAACGACTGAGATTTAATTTGTTCGAATTTGAAGGTTAAAAAGAATTTTTAAAAATATTTTTATACTGTACAAAATGCCGGCATATTAACTAATAGTATTTAACGTCGATAAATACAAAATGATAAATTTAAACCATTTTTAATAAAATAAAATTATTTTACTTTTTCATCTGTTATGTCAAACAGAGTATTTTATTTCCTTTCAAGTAATTAATGATGATATAGTACAGATATATACAATATCAAAATTAAAGAACGTTTTTCATTTCTTAAACTCGACCTCTCGTTACTCCGCAATGGGCGGAAGCCTTTTAAAGTATTGGTGTAATGTTGTTGTTGTTGTTTCCATTTCTTACATTATTAATAATTGCTATGTGATTCCTTTCAAGCTATGGATGATGACAACCATAGGATGGATACACACAAACATAATATTAAAACTAAAGATTTTTAGCCATTTCTAGTATTATAATAATAAATGTTTTGTTACCTTTCAAGGTATATATGATGATAAACTAGTAGTACAGATATACACAATACGATAATATTAATATAGACATATTCATATCAAAATTAAATACCTTTTGCTACTTTTTACATTATATATAAAATTGTAGGTAGATAATAAATTAACTTAGGAGGGGTAAGAATATATAGGACCCTCGGAAATGATGACTCTAATACTCGAGCTTTAATAGGACAAATCTTAGTTTTGTCCTTAGGCTTAAATAAGTCATGCGAGCTAAAGTGACAATTTTATTTTTTGAAATAAAGCCAAGTAAACTGATCCGAGAGGAATTAATTATTGCTAAGTTTCGTTTTCTCTCGTTTGCTTTTAATTGTCTAGGATAGTTAGTTATTTGTTTGTTTTATCTGTTTAATTCCTATTTTATTTCATCACTTAGAATTAATTAGAATAATAATTTGAGACCCTTATTTGTAACCCCCACAGATAAGGTCGGGACCTGCTTTTGCGGACCTCAAGGGGTGCTTAACACCTTTCCTTCGAGTTAACTAGAACCCTTACTCATTCTCTGGTAACTTAACTTTCGATTAGAATTAGTTTTAGAATGATGTCCTAATGCATCTTAATTCATTAGATTGCGACTCTTCAATTTTCAAATTCCAAAAGAGTCGTTGCCACGTTGTCGTTCAGGTTTCCATCTTTTCGTAAGAAAAAATAGGGCGCGACATCAATCACACATTGTATGTCATGCTCCCTAAATTGTTTCTATAGTGGATTTTAGACGGCTTTCATGCTTTATCCCGACCTTTGGGTGAATTTGTTTTCTTTAGAGATATTTTAATCGAACCCATTGAGGGTAGCCTATGTATCATGTTGAACATGAATCAGATCATTACGTAGTTCATGAACTTTTTTTGTTTTTTGTTCTTTTTTTTAAAAAAATAAATAAATAAATAAAAGGTAAAACACAATTTGAATTAACTAGAAAAACATCTTTTCATTTATCTCCAAAAGGTTCAGAATACAAATAACCCAAAATAAAACTAAGACCTGAAGTTGCAATACACTTGACGAAATAAAAGAAAATAACAATAATGAAAATGCTTTCTTGAAATGTCTTGGATTTCAGTCTCTTCTTAGGCTCGAATAAATTTTGAACAATGATTTCAGCAGGTGTGGTGCCAATTCCCGTGTTTGTCGGCCTAAGGACTCGTCATCCCGATGAAGATAACTGCCATATACATCAATTAGGCCCTCGGCAAGCTGAAGCGTGCGTCCTTTGGCCTCCTCTATGTTTTCATGACAGTTTAGTAGCCAATTCTGAGTGGTATGAATCTCATGCCTCAATTTATCCTCTTGTGCCTCGAGCTCTTCTACATGGTCAAGAAACCCATCCCTCTCTTTAATCCATTGGTTCCTCTCAGTCTCGATCTCTGCCTGGTAAGCTGTGAAACGCCTTGCTATGTCTCTTTCCCGCTCCATGGAGGCTTTCAGCAGAGCCTACAATCTAGACTGGGTCTGTACCATTAGGGCCTTTTCCTTCTTAAATTCTTCTTCTTGCTGATCCATGGCGCCCGTGGTAATGCCCAAATCCTCCTGCAAAGACTGGATGGTGGCTTGATGCTCCTTCTCTACCCTCATTCGAATCAATCTTACTCGAGCCTCTAGCGTTGCCTCGTGTTGTGCCAGCTCCTCTCGAACATTCTTCAAGGCATTATTCAAACCATCAAGAGTGGACCGATAGTTTCTCTCAACTTCAATGTGAGCCTGCTTAATTTTGACCTCGGTTTCGGCTTCATAATCTACGACTCCCCTTGTCGATATTTCAGGCATGGCCTTGAGCATGAGATATACGTATGACACATGTAAAACACGAAATGCACATGTATATGTAACGCGAAAGATGCACGTATGATGCACGAAATGCAATGGTAACGCACAGAATGCACATATAACGCATGAGATATACATGATGCATGAAACGATTACGCACAAGATACACATTTTTGGAGTTCATAGAACCAATTGCCATTCAATGAGGTAGTAGCGAAAAGACTGTTACGACTGGTTTGGATTTGTCAAACCAGAAACCACATTCATAAGAAACACACATGCACCTAATGTACACAAGCATGTGCTGCTTGTCAAAACTGAACTGCCTGACTTGTACATCAAAAGGTCAATATTCAGTCGAGGTAACGAGGAGTTGTATTTGCTAGGCTGTCAAGTTCAGGAAGAAGGAGAAGAAGATAGAAGAACTGAGAGAGGAAAAAATATTATTCGTTGTTGTGTAAATCATTCTGAACATAGGGATTTATACCCTTTACTGGCTCTACATAACACTAACTAATTACTTGATCATAACTATCTTTACAGTTTAATTTTAAAAAAATAAAAAATACAACTCCTCTACAAAAGAGCAGGCAAAAGTATGTCCTAATAAGCTTTTCATCAAGCCATAATATTGTTTCTACAAGCATGGCAAATAAGAGGGTTTTACTTCTCATCTTTCTACTTCTTATAGGTATATTTTGATGAATTTCTTTATCTCAATGTTTTATTCTATTTTAAGTTGATTGTGTTTGAGAAACAAAAAATTTTATGCATAAGATATAAAGATTCATCAATCATATTTGCAATAATTTTCTTTGTATAAATTCTTATATAAATTTATTACAATGAAGGTTACAATATTAAAATTTTTAAATTTTAGAATAGTGATATTATATATAATTAATTGAGTCCTGAATACAGAATTTGAAAAAATAGTCAAATCCGTTGATGCAAAAGATTGTGGATCACTCAGAGCTTGGTACTTGTAAACCTCGTGAAGATGACAATAGCTACAAAATGGGCAAATGTTTTAATTTTTGTAGCTTTATCGATTCTGGTTGTGGTGACAACATATGTTTGTCATTGCAATCCTTAGAAAATAAAATGATGGGAATAATGGTTCAATTCAGTAAAATTTTCATTTATTTAAAGAATTATAATATATGTTTTAATTTTATATCTATGGTAATGAAAGAAAAATTATTATTTTTGTGTCCGCCGTACACGTTAGTGTGTCATCACTGACTTTTTGACTGAAAAAGAGAGGAATGAACACTTGGAAATCTGTTACATAAAATCAAAATAGTCATGGTCTATAGTAGTGTATCTGTTACAGAAATCTGTTCCTTTTTGAAGAAATAATCTTTCTTTCAGAAATTGAAGAAGGAATAAGAAGAGAAAAGAAAGTTAAAAAAGATATATTATCTCTTTGAAAGCGAAATTTTTTATAATCCTAAAAGACACAATTCTTCGTCTTTTTTGTTAATCAATCAAATATATATATAATATTTATATACTAATTATTTATTAATATGAATCTATTATCGACCTACCTGAATGATCCAATTCAATTTTCTTCATAGGATTCTATAGAGCAGCTATTTGAGGATAGTGTAAAACTAAGGGTAGTAAAATTAAATTCAACCATCCAACTTGTAGAAGTTTAGGCGGGTTAATAACTTGTCCATTTGTTAGCTCAATTTATCTCAATCCAACCTATTTCAACTCATTTAAAATTGGATTGATGTGCAACCCTAATTGACTCGAAGTGATATGTTGATTAACTTAAATGATTACACAGAGTAGCCATTTGAGTATGTAAACAGTCAGTACGCCAACTAAATTATGTCAAAATTATAATTTTTGAATTAATTTATTTTATTTGATAATTGAAATAAAATAAGGATTAATTTTAAATATATACAATAAATTTTAATTAGTTTATAATAAATATAGTCATATTTTATTTACATAAAAAAAATATGGCTTACCAAATTAAAGACCAATGATTATATAGTATAACTTGTCAAAAGTCATAGAAAGTATACACTAACTATACAATAATATAGATTACTTATACATGAGTTATGTACTGAATATACATTATGATATACTCAAACACTGAATAGATTTTGATTATACATGAAATATACACTGCTATATATAATTATATATTAAATGATCCTTGACTGAATGATCATTTAATGTAATTATTTCATAAAACAATCTTAATATGATGAGATATTTTGGATTAAGTTGATGCTTGACGCCCCTTCATCTTGTGCAATATAACAGCTAACAAACGGCGCAACTATCACTATCACTCTTCACAAATATAGTCTACTTGCTCTACCATTACAATACATTGCAAATGTATCTTTAAAAATTTAAATCGAAAATATTTAATATTGCAAAAGTATCTTTAAAAATTTAAATCGAAAATATTTTATAAGAACACACTATGATCACGTGTTCGTTTAATTGGAACAAATTGTTATTCGGATTTTAAATAAAATATTGTTTTGATAAATATAAGGAGGGGTTAATGTTTTAAGGTTATATTTGGATGATAAAGTTAAAATTTTATTTGGACATATGATTTAAATTCTTAAATTTGTTTGTTCACATAAACATAAAAGTCACACAAGAAATGCTTACAATTACAGGTCTTACTATAAATTTTCAAATATACACATTTTTGCAAGAATTAACTAGTCAACAATAGTAGTAGTAATTAGAGATTAATTCTTTAATATATTACATCAAGTATGTCGTCTTCTTCTTCTTCCTTTTCTTTTTGACAAATTTAAAATAGTGGATTTATTTAAATTAAATATAAATTTGTGGATCAAATTTTATATTTAATTTTTTTAAAATTTAAATTTTTACTTTTTTGAAAAAATTAAAATTTAAAGTTGAAGTTAAAATTTTGTACAAATTTCCTAAATAAACACTAATTTTAAATCATTTGAAATGAACGCCTACAAAGCATATAATGGATGTTTGGTGTTATGAATGCTATTGAGGTATCGTTTGGTTCACAAGATAAAAAATACACAACAAATGTAAAATTATTTAATTCTATGCTTGATTGAATTTTTAATTGGAATAATTACCTTTTTCAATTTTCTTTATAAAATATTTAGTGATTTTAAATATATTTTTTTTATTGCCTAGATATTTTATATTTGAAAAATATTTATAATTAATAGCAATTTTATGATGTATTAAAAATGAATTATATGTGATATGTATGTATTATAAACGTATTAAAATGTACTTGATAAATAAGAAATTGTACTATATATTAAAAATGAATTATGCATGTAATATAAATGAATTTCACTATTACAAAAGTAATTTTACATGCAATAGAAAATGTATTATAAGTGTCTTAGTATTATATTTATTTTGCTAAAATATCTGCATTATGTATTAAAAGTAAATTATATATATAGTAAAATTATATTGTTATATATGATAAATATTTTCTAAATATGGTATACACATGGTAAGTTCCCTTTTTTAATTTTTAATCAGCCCAATTTAATATTGATATTTGTATTATAAATAAACTACTAAATTAAATGATGAAATATAAGTTTAAAATTAATAAACTATGTTAAGTACTACAAATAGGTTAATTATGGTATCCTAATCACAAGAGGGATCTAATTATACACAAATGTTCCTTTCTCTTCTTCTTATTAATGACGGCCATATTGGTTTTTTTCTTCATCCTCTTCTTCCATCATAACTACAATAATGTTTAAGAAAATCCAAAAACAATATGATCCATGGCTAAATTTATTTAAATATATTGGACTTTTTTCCTTAATATCCCTCTTTGTCACCATCCTTTTTTCCTCAAAATTCATTAAAAAAATCCAAACACCTCAATTTCACATAAATTCCATATCTTTCTCTCCTTCAATTAATCATCATGGCTCAAAAAATATTATAGATTGGAACATTACTCTTTCCATCAAGAACCCTAATGAGGGTTCGATTATTTTTATGTATGAAGAAATTCGAGCTTGGATTTATCGCATGGATGATTTATTTTCTGTGTATAAATTAGTGGATCCAATTATTCAAAGTACCAAGGAGAAAATATTATTGGTTCCAATAAGGCTAAGTACGTATGATCATGATGGGTGGCTAAGTAAAGAGATTGAAGAAGATTTTGCAGTAGGAAAAGAGGTGGCTTTTGATTTTTTGTTGCAATCAAGATTTTATGTTAGTAATAAATTACGTATTTTTAAAAAGAGAGTAATTCTAGGGGTATATTGCAATGATTTGAGGCTGGGTTTGTTTAATAGGACTAATGGGATTATGCATGGTGATGGAGGAAATTGCACCCAAGAGATATTTTATTGATGCATGGCCTAGATTCTTTTAAAATTTTCTTTTCTTGTTAGGAGTTTTTTCATTCAATTTTAATTTTGTACTTGTACTCGGGTGGTTAGTAATTGCGTGGTTATATAGTGTTGTTATTATCTTGCAATTATCTATCAGTTACGTTATTTTGTTACCTTTGTTACTTTATATATTATCATTTAATGTCCACTCTAGTCGTTTCATATCTAATATTTTTTACTTTTGAGAATGATTTTTTTAGATAAGGGTCTTTGGGAAACAACCTCTGTCTCTATGAGTCTCTGGGTATATTTTTATTGTTGACTTGTAATTGAGTGGTCGAGTATAATATATCAAAAATATAAGAACCTCATGATTCATGAATCCCAAGCTAATTCTTGTATTGTTGGCAAGTTCAACTAATTTTGCTTAAAATTTGAGTTATTTTGTATTCATGAGTGTCGCACGTTATGTATTCAATTTATGTATATGTTAATTCAAATTGATCAAAATTATAATTATTGATACTTTTAAAGGTATAGATTTTAAGGATGTTATTGAAAGCGTTTCTTAGGTGTAAGATTTTTATAAGATTTAAATTTTAAAGATGTTATTGAAAATATTTTTTTAAGCGTAAGCCTCAAAAGTTTTTGGGACTTCGTCGAGTTAAACAACCCTAAACCAAAAAAAATTCTTCCACTTACTTCTTCGTCTACTTTAAATAAAATGACAAAAAAAAAGAGGGATCAATAACATAACTCTTTCTTCTCCCAATCTCCTTTTCTATAATTTTTTGTATTATTATGTTTGGCACATAATATATATATATATATATGTTGTTCGTACATTTATGAGTTTGGCTCATTACGTGAATACAAAAGCTAACTATTTGGATTCACATTTCACATTATGCATGTAATTAATGGTGTCAAAATGAGTCCAAATATAAATACACTTGTCTAATCTATTCAATGTTTTATGGATTGGGCTCAGGATAATTATTGGGTTCAATCCTAACTCATTTAAGTATTAATTCATATCAAAAGAATCTACTCAATTTAATCCTTCATTTCAACCTGTTCTAATACTCCTAACTTACATTAACGTAATGTACGCTTTCTATCTAATTTATATTTTCTATCATTTATCTATTAATTTATAATTTCTTATTTTATTTTTTGAGTTAAATTCAAATTGTGATTATAAAAACTAAATAATAATGCGTTGTTAAAATTGTTGAGATTGAGCGAGTCAAATTGGATAAATCATGACCTAATCTGAATTTTAGTTCATTTAAATCCAACCCATTTAAACCCAAAGTAAATCTGAGTATATCAGAACCCAATTTAATTTCTGTCTTAACTCACGCTCTTAATTTCAACTCAACACACTCTTTTGACAACCCTATATGCAATATATCACCAACTTAAACAAAACATATTTCACCATATATTTATTTTGGATAGAAGATTGCCTCAGCGGGAAATAAGGCCAAAAAGGCTACGTAGGGTAGGAAGACTCCTCATCAATACAAAATTACAAATAGTTCCAACATATAAGCTAAGTGTGCTTTTATTATTTGGAATATCATACAAATATAAAGTATATATAAATGTAAATTTTTTTAATAAATATTATTGAATATTATTTTATGCTAAAAGATAGACGGAGGGAGTAAATTATAATGCAAAATTATTGAATGATACTCTTTCCTAGATTAGTACTAATGTCCAATTATACTTTACAAGCTGTTGAATTAACAATGACCACAAAGTCCTTTTCCCCTTTCGTCGTCTTTTAGATTCGTCACCGACTTTTCTTCACTTTCCACTCAACTCTCCCACTACCCCAGATGCTCCATATCCTCTGCCATGGTCGACCCAAATAGACCTGTTACCGGCTACCCCGCCACCGCCGCCGCTGCTCCTCCTAACCCCAATGGCTACCCCGCCGCTCCTCCTAACCCCAATGGCTACCCCGCCGCTGCTCCTCCTAACCCCAATGGCTACCCCGCCGCTCAACCACCACCTCCGGTCACCGCGTACCCATACGCAGCACCACCATACTACAACAACTACCAATACCCAGACCCTTACACCGCGCAGCGTAATAACTTTCTCCGACGAGTGATAGCCATACTTGTTGCTTCTACAATCATCACCGGAACAATTCTCTTCGTCATCTGGATTGTCATTCTTCCACGCATCCCAGAGTTCCAAGTCGACTCACTCAATGTTTCTAACCTCAATCTGTCGAATTCCCTCATCACTGCGAACTGGGATCTCCGATTTACTGCCCGGAATCCAAACAAGAAGCTCACTCTGTACTACGACGAAATTGCGGCTGCGATTTTCTATGATTCACTCTCAATTGCTGATACTACGGTTCCACCTTTCTTTATGGATAAGGGAAACGAGACGTCCCAGAAGGTTAGCTTTGTTGCGTCTGGGGCGTATGTGGAAAAATGGGCTTTTGAGGGTATGGGTAAAGAGAGGGCTGAAAGGGCAAGTATTGGATTCAATGTGAGGATGGTAGCTAGGGTTAGTTTTAAAGCTGGAGCTTGGAGAGCAAGGAGGAGATATTTGAGGGTTTTTTGTGGGGATTTGTCAGTTGGGCTGTCGTTAAACAAATTTTCTGGGAACTTGCTTGGAGGACAAAGACGGTGTCGGGTTGGGCTGTGATGGTGGCGTTTTCACTGAGGTGAATTTTAATTGAATTTTGTTGACCCATTAGGTTTTCTAATTCTGTTGCATTATATACTTCTTAGTTTAATTTGTATAACCAATGTAGTAAGGATAATGCTGATTGAATTTCGTTATATTGATCTGATATAAAAAACACGAAAAAGCCGGTCTTGACTGTTCACATTGGTGTATACACTTTTTTTAGGTTGTTCTTATTGTACTTTCTGAGGCTACATTTAAGATGTGGAGAATGTGTTTTATTTCTACATTATTCTTGGTTGTTTGACTGTTTATTTACTTCTTATGATTTAAACTACGCAAGTAAAAGGGGCTGTAATTTTGATATGTTTTAGGAATAGAAGGTTAATTCGATGTATCTGTAGAAGCCGTTTCATGTCATTTAGGATTTCATTTTATTGTTCATTCAAAATCTTGCAAATATTACACTTTTGATGTCATGAAAATAATTTATTTGTGGTTCCTAGTGCTTTTAGCTTACTTCCATATGATATCTGCTTTTCCTCGAAGCATTGTTTTAAAGCACTACAAGGTAATGTTTTACAATTTCTTTTGACCTCATCAAATAAAAGGTTGTTCATGTATCATCCAAGTTATAAGTTCTTGATGTCTTAACTTTTGAAGTGATATGAAGCAGTTCAAGGATATGTCTGTATGAACTTTTAGGGTTCTTGATGTCTTAACTTTTGAAGTGATATGAAGCAGTTCAAGGATATGTCTGTATGAACTTTTAGGCTTCTTCTATCATGTCTTCTGATGTACCAAGATCGCGCCTTAGTGATGCAGCACCAATTTGGTTGTGGGGCATTGTTTTGGCAGATTAAAGAGTAACCAACCGTTAAGACTTAAGATGTTGTGGGGGTGAGAAAATAGTGAATAGAAGGAGAATACTAGGGGAAAGTAATTGTAAAGGACTATCACTGTGAGTTCTTTTGAATGGCCTCTTTGTTCATGTTATTTTCATGTGATAGGCACTTCTGATATAGTTAAATAACATACAAAGAGAATCTTAAAGACTTTTTTTTTTCGTCTTCAACTTTGAGATCTGTAGCTCATGAAGATTTTGAAACTTGGACTTGGTCCTGAGAAATTGAAATCTTGATTGTTGTAAAAGGCTTGACTTGTAGAAACTCTCTGAACTCTGAGAATTTATCAAGCCCGAGGAGATGGCACTCTTGTTGTGCGCATGTGTGTCAGAGGGGGAGGGGAGCATCTTTGCCAGGTGGGAGATGTGAAATATAGATTGTGCTAGTGTTTCAGGAACTTTTGGATTATGCACTTGCTGCTGCTGAATTTGTCAAGGTTTTGATTCTTATGGTACGGATCTTCTTAAAATTTGTTGAAAGTGCAGGACATTGTCCTTCATTGCAGATTTACCATTGCGTGTGTGTACGTTGGAAGTTTATTAAATTCTCTCTCCATCTATCTGGGAACATACTTGTTAGTTGTTAGGCACTTGATTCCTTATTCGTTGCATAAATAATAAACCAAGTGAGAATTATTGTGCCATTTGTTGTTTGATGAAAAATGTGGGATGTGTGTGAGGAAGATCAAGTAGTTGAAAAAGTGGACATGGAGGCAAGGACTTCTGTGCCAAAAGCTCATGGGTTGAATCCCTGTTAGCTTACATAATAAAATTAAAATCAGAAACTAATCTTATTTGTAATATATCAAATCAGCTCTCTTCTAGTCTTTACTCATTCTGTATATGTAATTTTTTGTCACCTGTATTTTGGAGTCTATATGGCCTCACCCCTGGTTTATTGCGTACTTCAAAAAGTGAAGTAGTTGGTTTCAATATATCTGTTTGGATGGATGGGACTGCTCTTATCTCACGCTTGGATGTTAGACTTTCTTTTTTTTTCAGGTTACAACTTACGCCCATTATCTCAAGTTTTGGATCAAACTAATCCATTGACCCTGCTGACCTATGATACGTGCTAATAGCTATATTTATTCTATTGGGCTATTACCTGGTGTCTGTACTGTGACATCTAAAAGGAAATTAAAGTACATGCTGATATTCAGTGTTGAGGAACAATCATCAAAATAAATGTTGGTGCACAGCCATGCCACTTTTTAGTGCCTTTGATAGAAGATGAAGTTTATACACATAGGAGATGTAAAACTTCTTGAAGGATCAATCTGTTGTCTTGATGAAAGTTGCTAGTAAATGAACTACTTTTTGTGTGTCTACCTCCTCCTCTGCTCTTATCTGCCAGGGATGATATACCTGTTATTTGCATATTCTACCCTTTTCAGTTGTATCATTCAAGAAATTCTCTTGCCAAAGAGAGAATTGCATGTATGCCTTTAATTCTTGTGTAGTTACAGAATAGTTATCTTGTGCTAATAACTCTTACGGTAAGAGTCTTAACATAGGCGAATATACTGTAGTTGCCTTCTTGTATTGGATTTGACTTATATAATCCAACAGTTTAAAAGACTATTACGCTACTAGTGTATTTTCACTCCTTTTAGGATGACCTGTTTTATTTTCCAGGTTACGAATCCATTTGTTGTGCTGTAGCTATATTTGAGGTGACTGGTGACCTGATAATATGAAAGTTCTTTCACACTGTAAGCCATATCCTACCTTGAAGCCGACAACCCCTATGTCCAACTATGCGAATCTCCAGGAGTTGTTATCCTTTGTGCATGTTTTTAAGAGGGTTCTTTCGGTGCTGGTGCAACAAGTCATATCAGAGGCATTGATTTGTTAGAAGTTCTTGTATGAACTGTTTCATCGACCTGTAAAGCGTACAGCTCCAGTTTAGCTGCATATATATATATTTGTATTGTTCTTTATTTCTTACTGTTGTAGACCTTGGACATCTAATTCATTCATGACTGGAAACACACCGAGATCCATCTCTTATTATTCTTCCTCTTTCTTATTGTTTTATTTTGAATAAACCTTTTTCGTTCTTGAGGATGCATTCCTGATTTTGAAATATAGCTCACGCAAAGCCTGAGTAATATATGATATAGAAGTAATGCCCCTCCATTCATCTTTACTTGTTCATTATACTATTTTGGGATGTTCAACAATACTTGTTCAAGAGATAATTTTGCATTTAGTTCCTATTTACCCTTATTATTAATTATAGTCATTTTCTGATTATATTTTTCAAGATATTGTATTTATTATATTCAAAAGGGTAATTTGATAAAATCATTGCTATCATTTTAATTCATGCGCTTAGTCAATAAGAGACAAGTACAAAGTTTCGTTAATTTAAATTGAAAATGGGGGAGAGAATAGACAATGAGATATAATCAACAATGTGTGGGAGTAGGGGTTTCAATTAAGGAATTAGTTAATATAAAACTAGTGCCTAACCTAATGTTGGTAGCATCCTGTTATTCCTTTTGTACTCTCTTTCTTCCAAGCCTTCCCAAATACTAAATCATTAAAATGTTACCTTACCAAAGTTAACTAACTTCTCCATTCGATGTGTGTCGTTTTTCTCATAAAATACTCATGTAATAATTTCTGGTAGAAAAATTTATGGAACAATTACCATAAGTTGAAGTTTTACTGATTCTGTGAATATCTTGAGAATAATGCAATCCCATTTTGTCAAGACTATATAAGTAGGGCCCTTTGGAATAATTCTTGAATCTTTATTAGCCTTTGCGTAGAAGCATACGTCCCTAAAAGATAAGGTTGCTTGTACTAACACACCATATCATCACCATCACCAAAATTCATTTTCCACCATTCACTTTTCCTCTAAGTTGTTACTGCATGGATTTCTCGTTGGAACATTTCCAAAACATGTTTACAACGGATAACGTACGATTACTCACATTAACACAACAAATTCGAAAGACCCCAATAATGAGATGACTGATATCTAGAATTCTCGGGCTCAAGCCTCGTAAATTAAAACCTTTTTATAAGAAGAAGCTATGTTTTAGTTACTAAACGTTTAGAATTTACCAAAAATCACTCTCACCATGTTATATAAAATGTTTAAATTGACCAAAAGTCTCTCTCACTACATTATACGAAAACATTAAAATTGCAATATGAAGTGTCTTAACCTACTACGAAAGTTCGTGTCATAATCATGTTTGAAAAGGGAATATTTCCATATGTCCTACTTAATAGAGAAATGAAAAGAAATTCCCCCAACATTTCCTATACAAAAAGGCCACTCTCTTTTCATTGAAGAAATAAAGTCTCTCACCACATATTATAGAATCCCCTTCCAAAAACTCTCTTCCTTAGGACTAAACCACCATCACCATCACCACCACCATGTCGGCCAAAGACTGCGCCCACCACGACGAGGAGCGTCACAAGCTACACCGCCGCCTCCTCGCCGCCTTAGTTGGCTTCATAGTCGTAATCCTCTTCATCATCCTTCTCATTTTCCTAATCCTTAGGCCAACAAAGCCACATTTCATCCTCCAAGATGCCACTATCTATGCCTTCAACATTTCCTCATCTAATTTCCTCACAACAAACTTCCAAATCACCTTAGCCTCTCGCAATCCAAATAACAAAATCGGAATCTACTATGACAAACTAGATGTCTATGCCACTTATCGTGGCCAACAAATTACTCTTCCTACACTTCTACCACAAACATATCAAGGACATAAAGATTTCACAATATGGTCTCCTTTTGTGTATGGTAACTCGGTCCCCGTCGCGCCGTACCTTTGTGAGAGCCTTAATGAAGATCAAATGGCTGGAACTGTGTTGATAAATGTTAAAGTGGATGGAAGAGTTAGATGGAAAGTTGGAACATTTGTGTCAGGGAAGTATCATTTGAATGTGAATTGTCCAGCTTATGTTGGTGTGGCTGGTAACATGATTGGAAATAGTATTGCTGTTGGTTCAGCTATGAAGTATCAATTGGTACAAAATTGTCATGTCGATGTTTAATTTGAGGAACTAACAAGGTCATATGGATATTTGCATCTATAGAATTGGTGCTCTCTCACTCTTCTACTACATTTTTAACAAATTATAGTATGTAATAGTTTGATCTATGAGGATGCATATATAAATAGAGAAAATATGCAAGGTTTTAGTGGAATTTATTGATATTATTGACCGTATATGCAGAAATCTTTTTTATTGTTATACAAATCTTCCCCCTACCCCCTCACCCCCCCAAAAAAATCGACATTAGAAGTTTGTTCATTTTTCCTCAATAATCGAATCTGTAAATTCTACATATTTGATTTCACTCATAAATTTGATTTTCTTCTCTATGAGTTACATAGTCTTTATGGTTATAATTTTACTTGGCTTGCTCACATTTGAATGTACTTTTTTTTTCATAATGTGGAGTTCCGCTCAATTTATGCGTATTTGAACTAATTTTATGTGTAATCAGAATAGATAGGAGTTGATTTGAGATATCATGATTATCAATCAACTTCATTGATCACTGGATCAGATCCTCGGAAGCGTGGTTTGAATTCACTTACAAATTGTATTGATGTAAAGAAAAGGTTCAAGAATCAAAAAAGAGATATAGCAAATATACCTTTTGTAACATATAGATTCCATGCAGCTTTTCAATTTTGGGGTTGCTTTTCTCCCTCTCTTTAATTTTTTCAATTTTTTGGGGAAAAAACAAACTTTTTGTTCAGGATTAAATAGTAATAATGTCAATTTATAAATATTCATTAAAACCGTAACGCTGGGTACTTTTTTAATGCAAGTATTTATTATAGGTCTAGCGAGAAGATCACCTTACGTACTACTAGTATTTATAACATATTATATTATTTTATCACAATCAAAGTATAATTAAGGTATAAGTATATATTAATCAATTATGATTAAGTGATATTTGTAATAGTTTATGTAAATTATTTATATTTTAGTGTGAACGTCGCACGTAAGTAAGTCTATATTGGCAAGAACTTTTCTTCGAGCCCTTTGTTATAAATAAAAACAATATTTTTCAACTAACTATTTTAACCATTATAGCATGTTACCAACTTAATTTTAGTAAAATTAGTTATTTATAGTTTACTTTTAATAACCTAATGGGGCCAAAAAAAAATGAAAAATCAGTGTAATATTTGGTGGTGCCGTCTGATATGCATAAAAAGATTTTTCTGAATAAAATAAAATTGTTGTTTGAGGGCTATTAAAACTAGTCAAAGTACCAACAAAGATTGTGATGTAGTGCATTCGGTTATTTCTTCCTTAATCAGAGATCTTTTGTTTAAGCTTCGAATATGAAAAAATCTTTGTATTTTTTCCTGCTACGCCGTATAAATTCAAAATAATCAAGTGATAATATAAATACTGAACACGAACTGAAAAATAAAAAAACTAGCTGAAGATACCCACTTCAGAAGGAAAAGAAAAAAAGATGAAGCAGTACATGTGGTGAGCTAGACAGTTTAATTAAAAGCTTGAAATTAAAGTGGTAGTAACTTCCCTACCTACTGATAAATTATTTATACAAAATAGTGAGAC
This sequence comes from Solanum ossicruentum, assembly GCA_025774065.1. Lineage (NCBI taxonomy): Eukaryota > Viridiplantae > Streptophyta > Magnoliopsida > Solanales > Solanaceae > Solanum > Solanum ossicruentum. The sequence continues at coordinate 21,710,330 of JAOTQR010000092.1, read as the reverse complement.
CTTTTCTAGCAAATTAAAAGTTAGTTATCATGAATTAAAAGTATCATTTGTTATACCAAACACGTTCCTTCTAAGTTTAGTTTTCATCAGTCATTGAAAGGTTAAAACTTATTCTTCCATTCCACTTTAGTATCACGATAAGATTTGTTATAATCCTTAAGGAAAAAATTAATCAGAAGTATTGTATAACTAATATAATTTTTTTATTAATGATTAGATTTCATCTATATATACGATTCTTAATTCTAGAATAATTAATATTAAAAATAAAATTGTATTATCATAATTAATTTTTAATTATTTTAATTAAAAATTATTTTAAAATAATTATTTTTAATATACATGATAACTAAAATAAACTGTTGAATTAAATTATTTTATGTAAATTGAATAGGTACATCATCACTACTACCGGAAGCTTCTAATTTCACATCGTTTTTGTCAACTTGTTGACAACATGAATGCGTACAATGAATTTCACGTGGTTTTTTAAAATAATTTTTAGTACCAAATTAGTACTCCCTTTCGGGACTGACTATATTGTATATATAAGGTGATTTTTTATATTTTTGTATAATTATTAATTTTTAATCACCTAAATCAAAGAGGAGATGTAGCTCAATGGTACTAGACTACCCAACTTGGATTACAAATATTAATTTTGTACTTTCTACTCTAGTTTACATATTTATGTTTTTATTTTTCAAATCTTCTAAAGGAAAATTCTAGATCCGTCATTACTCTCTTCATTCATTTTTATTTGTCTCTTATTGACTTGGCATATGAATTAATAAATAGTAAATGATAGAAATAGTTTATCAAATTCCACTTTAAATATAATAAATCAAATGTCTTTAAAATGTAATAGAGAAATTGTTATAATTAATGATAAGGTGTAAATTACGAATTAAATGTAAAATTATCTCTTAATTTCATAAAGTGGACAAATATTACTAACATCCAAAATAGTATAATGGATAAAGAAAATACTCTCTTAGTTCCTTTTTAATTGTCATATTGCACATTTCGAGATTCATTGTGCCATATTGTACTCTCTTCGTTCCTTTTTAGCAATTTTCACAAAATTTGGCTGCTAACTCCATCAAAACTATACCGGAATTTGACTAACAACAATATGATTACGTGGGGTCATATTGTTGCAAGCATTCGTAAGGGTGACAAGTAGACGAATTGGATTAAATTTGGGCGAGTTATGATGGGTCAAAATAATAAACAGGTCAAGATTCAATTCAATTTAAATTTATTTGAGTCAAAATGGATAGGGTCAAAACAAGTCAAATAATGAGTTTGGAGCTGGTCAAGACCCCATCTGACCTAATTTTTACTAAATTTTACTCATTTTATTTATTTTTTTATAATATCTTAATACTTAATAAAATTATATTTCTTTATTATGGTTATATAAAATATATCAAATTAAAAAAAAAAGAGTGTTCAAAAAATATTTGGACAAAATCTCTCTCAGAGTGAATTGAGATTACATATCAATCCAATTTGAAATGGATAGAATTAAGATGATTTGAGCTAATAAATGGACAAATTATTAACCCACTTAAACTTAAATGAATTGGACGAGCTGAATTTAATTTTGCCCCACGTGCATGTTGCATACATTTCACCTAAGTAGTGATGTGTTTTGCAGTCAAGAAAGATGGAGCTATTGAAACTGCCAAGAAAAGAGAAACAGAGGCTTGAAAAGTTGGCTGAGACAAAAAGCCGAAGTTATAGCATGTATTCTTGTAACTTGAAACTGAATTTGTAATATATGAAAAATTAGAGTAGCAAATTATCTTCATATTATAATTATAAATTTCAAGAAGTCGAAATTATCTAGACAGAGGAACAAATGGGTTGATACTCATTATGATGCAGAGAATTATAAGAAACTTGAACGTATTTAAAAAAAATAAAATCTTGGGAAATATACATTTGACTCATTAGAGTATACTCAATTGCTTCAAGGAGCAACTCCATCTATTAACATGTCCTTGAATACCCAAAATATACTACTCTCTCTGTCTTATTTTATGTAGCACTCTTTTTTTTATTCGTCCTAAAACGAATGTCACCTTACTTTAATTGGAAATAATTTGGCTTTAAAAAATTCCTCTTTTACCCTTAATGAAATGAATCTCAACTACACAAATTTCTCAGAATGATTTTAGACCACAAATTTTAAAAGTTTACTTTTTTTCTTAAATACTCTGCCAAATCAAAGAGTGTCATATAAAATGAGACGGAAAGAGTATAGTACAGCGAGGGAGACTAAATAAAACAGAAATCTAGGTATGACATCAAAAACCTTGAAAATCTGATATTTAATCTCACATTTGTATCAACAAAAACATGTACAATCAATACCAGCAAGAATTCTCCCATTGTAAAGAAATCATCTCAACTTGATTGAAAAATCCTCATCTCAACCATAAAGAGTGTAACAACTTATCTTAAGACGAGAAATCTCACATCGATAAAAAAACAAAAGAGATATTAAATATATAAGTAAATAGATTTTACCTACCAGTACTAGGGATGCAAAGCGGACAATATAGGGTGTCCCGCACGTGTCATAGAATTGATCGATCGGCAAGCCAAGAATGTTCTGCATTACTAAACTCCAAATTCAACCAGTAGTTGTGATTTGGGACAATAAATGAGTCTTGCTGGCCTTGAAGGTTTGGTACCATAGAAGAACAAGACAAGAAAAACATATATCAAAGGAACAGGAAAACATATTTGAATAACTATACAGCAATCTTCTATCTGATGAAATTCAGAAACATGTGTTCGATTTTGACTAACTTTAATTTTTCAAATAATAAACTTGGTTAATTCCAAGGGAATAAACTTTGACTAACTTTAATTTTTAGAAAATGAATCATTGACCTAGTATGTCCATTCATTCCTTGAAAAGTAAAGTTAATCAAGGTAGGTTCAAATTATTTTTTCATAAGGTTGCGACTTTTGTAAAATTTAATTTTAAATATTTTTAATTAAGACTCTATGTGTTTGTTTTCATTCATGCAATCACGAGATTTGCGTGAACCCAATGATGGAACGATAATTTATACAATTTTAATCTATTTTTGATGACATAGAAATCTCCGAGCTGAGGACAAAAAATGATGCATAATTCAAAACTCAATCGATAATTTTATGTACCTAATTTTACGAAGAATGATTAATGGGACCACAACACCCTCTATTTGAACCTATAAAAATAATGTAAATGAATAATTAGGTATGTAGAAATGTTCCACAATAGGCTTTACTCGGTCTTTATACTAGAGGAGTGTACATGATTGACCAGAAGGTCAGTTTCGACAAATTAGTCAAGTCAAATGAGGAATGTAATAATGTAGTCTACTAATTAATAGTCACTTCAATAATTGTTTATTTTTAGTTTTTATATGGCATATTTAACATCATAAAATTAAAAAAATATTTTACAGGATATATTTAAAATTAGTTGACTTTCAATATTATATTTGTTAAATAAATTGAGGTAGGAAAATAACATATATTATTTTAAAATAATATAAATTTTACTATAAATCACAATAATTAATAATTTAAAATTTTAAAACTCTTATTATCTTGTTTGGTTGGCCTAATTCCATCGGCGCCATATAAATTAGCACAACAAAAGTACAATATAATATTTGAAAATTATGTAAAGGATACTACAAAGCACAATAATTAACAAATTAAAAATATCTTTAAAAAAATTGTATAAAAACTTTGATTAACTCTCAAAATTCTATTTGTGATACATTAATTTAAAAAAAAACTTTTAACCCAAAAAGGAAAATTATTTATAAGCAGTTACCGCTTTACTTTTATACTCCATGTTTTTAACTATTTTCGCTTGTTCGATACCACTAAAAGTATATATACTTGATAGTATCAAGAAGGAGGAGGTAGTGCTTCAATGAAACTGCTTGATACTATTAAATATAACATATAATATACTCTGATGGTATCAAAGAGGAAGAAACTACTTAACAGAATGTATACCAACAAAGTTTAGAATTCAATTAATAAGATCCGACTTTAATAAATATGATTGTCGCATAGGATTAAACCCATTCCTATATAATACCATTTATTATATATTGATGGAGTTTAATTATTTCTTATTTATTTCTTAAAAAAATTTAATCCTATATGATACTGATAGATTATCAATATACTAATGAAGTATCAGAGATAATTAAGTTTGTGATATCACTATGATATCATATATTGACAAAGTATTACAAAATAATAATATTGACAGCATGTGCAAAATAAAAAGAATGAGAAAGAAGACTAAACGAATAAATAGTTTGAATTAAACCTATTTTTAATAAATAATTTTTCCATTTTATATAGTTTTCTCGATCTATAAAAATAACATAAAAAATCTATACTAACATAATGTCATAAATCGCCATAAATTCATGAGCAAATTAACGAGTATCGTACGAACGTTTCCCTAAAGTTCTAAGTTGGTGATAGTGGGCTATAATTAAAAGAGATTCCACACAAAGATTCTTCTTAGAAGGTCACGACATCAATATAAATTGACTGGCACCAAATTTCTGAATGTCCTCCATTTTCACGTTTCTAATTAAGATTTTATAACATTAAATCAATGATTAATCCCCCACAATTTTATTAATTTACATATTATATTATTGGCAATCGCACTTATAATACTTAAAACTCCACGCTGAAATGAGAAGAAAAATCCACAAATTGTTTAGAATTTATTTTTAATTGCTTTTGACGGTGAAGAAAAAATTATATAATATTCTATAATTTTATATTTTCTCCTGATACTGGACATTGGACAACTTTTTTAGGGTAGATATCACTACAAAAAGAAAATGTCTTGGTTTTTAATCCTTCTTATCAAATTGTGTTTGTATAATTACTATATCTAGTTAATAGGATAGCATATATTTTATGATTAATAATATATATTCCAGAAACATTTAATTTTAGTAAGGGTGAGAAAGTAGCCTTTTCGGAACTTTTTATGTCTCATTTTATGTGATACGTTTTTTTTTGTCCATTTCAAATAACATGTCATCTTACTTAAATTGGAAATAATTTACCTTTAAAATTATGTTTTGTCCTTAATTAAATGATTCTCAACTACACAAATATCTAAGAATGATTTTACATCATAAATTTTAAAAGATATTTTATTTTTTTTAAATACTTTGTCAAGTCAAACGATGCAAAAGAAGTAATTAATTTTTATTATGTGATGCTTAATTTAGTTATTTTACACGTGCACCGCCATGCTCAAACAATACCAAAATCCACACACATAAAAACACACACCAAACTAAAAGAAGAAAAAAACAAAATTAGTTCTTTTGCTTACATCACTTCCAGTGCAGCAAAACCATCCACTCCCAAAAATATATCCATATTTTCTGAAACAACCATTCCAACTGTGTTCATATTCATTGTAATTTTGTTAAATAATTTATTCCAAATATATTAATAATTGGATGGTGAAAAATAGTCAAGAAATTCATTGATATCTATGCAAAGATGACGCAAGTTCTGGGCAACCTAAAATGGAAAAGGATAATTGATATTGTTTTTTAAAAAAAAAAACTTCACGTCAATTTTAAATCAGACAAAAATGAAGTTAGTCTTATAAATTCATTGAGTTGGTGGATTATTCAGTTATTTAATATATAAACTTACTAAATTTATGTATACAAATTTCATAGATTCTATGAATTATTTCAAATAAGAATATATCTATTAATTATGATATTATCATTCACAATTATAAAACACACTTCAAGATGTTCCTATAAGATTGTCATTACATTCACTCTCTAGATGTGTTTGATATGATGAAATACATTTTTCGAAAATTTATTTAATTTTTTTCATATTTAGTTGATTTAAATATTTTTTTAAAAAAATATTTTTTAAAATTCTTATTAAATTTAAGAAAAATAATTTTTCTTATAGAAATTAAGAAAAGTATTTTTCAAAATTCTCTCCAATCTCAAGTTATGATTTTTTAAATTAATAATTCAACTCATAAAAGAATC